>NW_010589487.1:294086-419844 GCF_000705375.1 Tinamus guttatus
CGCCCGCGCGGGGAGGCGCTTGCCCCCCGGGCCTGGCTCTGAGGCAGCTCCACCTGCAGGAGAACAGCGCCTGCAGCCTGAGCCCACCCGAGAAAGCCTTTAAAATACATTGAAATTAACCCAGGGGTTCAGACAGTTTTGTTTTAGTAAGGCTTTCTCGCTTTCCCTTGGAACAGCATTGTCCAGCAGCCCCTAGGGCTGTTTCACATCATTCCCCATTGCGGCACAGTTCCACCTCTGCAGGACTCTAAGACACTCAGACAGACAGATGATTCTGGCTGAAGCCTGTCTGTTATCATTACTCCTGCTGCCAGGTGGGCAGGTGGGAACCGTGTTTCTGTGGATGTGTTAGCTCTAGAGGGCTGTGATTTGGCTCTGGTGCTGGGGAGCGCTGCTGACTGCGGAATTACACACGCTCCACACCGCAGCCAGAGCAATCACCCTTACCTTTTGCCCTGCATTTTCTCAGCTCTCGATCCTGGATGAAGCCAGCAAACATTTGGGATTCCATGAAAACTTCCAAGAAGCGGCGGATACTCTTGGAGGCCACAGATTTACGGAATGCCTCTCTTTGGAAGGCACGCTCTCCCTTTTCATTCTGAGTTAGGAACAGGGAATAATGGCCAATCGTCTCCACAAAGAATCGGATAAAAACTTCGGACACTAATCCATTCAGGGTGTTACATTCTGCAAAATAAGGCAGCAATAAGACAGCAGAATCAGCTGTGACATGAGCTCTCAGCCTCATCATCCACACTGGGCCGGATATGGTCATCTAAGAGCTTAATGATGCTCTGCTTACAACTGAAAGCAGTTGTGTAGCTCCTGGAGGCCTTAGACATCAGTCAGAGAGGGAAAAGTGTAACACCCTTACACCAAGAGTGCCAGTCTACGCAATTGGTGTTTCATAACCGAGAATCAACAAGAACTACCAATTCTCAGGAGATAGCGCAGGAAATTAAAATGTCTGTCAGTGCTTCATCAAAATTGTACCTCGGCTTTTAACTTTAAATGAGTGTGTTCTCGAGAAACTTCTGAACTGCTCTGAGAGTTAAAATGTTTGCTCTGGCAGTAATAAACCTTTACCAAGAACTGATCAAAAGAGTATAGACTTTTTTATAATCACTTTTGAGATGTTAATATAGCTCTGCATACATATAGCAAAGATCAGTAGAAAATAAATTTCAAAAACTGAGTAGAGGCCTGTTTCATACCTCTTTATCACAGGCATTTGAATTCACCGTAGGCTTTTTGAGTAATTGCTGGAGAGAAATACAGACCCACAGAAGCAATTCAGCTGTTCTAGCCCACAAAGCGCTTTCTAGAGGTCTCTGCTTCTCTCCAAAGTCTGGCACAGACTTTGCACCTGTAGTTACCTCCACTGATTTAAGGCCAAGTTGACTACCAAGCTGTGTCTGAGCAAAGGCTTGGAGGTGTCCAGGTGAACAGGTTGCTGCGAGTGGCTCACTCTGTTGATGCCGTCAGTCCCACTGCCTGTGTTCTGAGATTATCTTTGATGCAGAAGGTATTTCAGTACTGCAGGCCCATCCTTCTCCTAGATGGAGTCACAATACTATCTACATGCCTATTCATACAAATCCCATTTCCAAATGAACTTACTTACCGTCATCAGAATCACTATCTGAATCCTGATTTATCAGTTCATTCTTCCTCTCCAAAGCCTGCTCCAGAGCTGCTTGCAGCTTTCTAGGTAATAGTGTATCTTCATCATCCATCTGATGGAAAAAAAAAATCGTTCAGTCAACTGTACAGAAACTGCAGCAAATCCTTCTGCAAGGTTGAGAATTCTGATGCAGAACACTTTGTGTCTGCTGGTGTTGAGTACATAAATGAAATAATGAAAATTTATGTGTATCTACCATATATTTCTAAATAAAAGTTCATGTCACTTTTAATAACATTAAAGTTAGGAAAGATAACCCATAGAACAAGATAAATATATACACAAGCTCTTTGCACGACAGCTCTTTATATGAGAAATGTAATCTAGAATAACCCCACAGGAACAGTGGAGTACAAATAGTTGTTTTTAAAACTTGTTCAGGAAAAGTGAGCAAACACAAGAATGCCAGTGGCGCAAGCACTCTCCACCAGGCATATCTTCCAAGGAATCCTAAGAAGGGAATTAACTGTTTGCCTAACCTGCAGGTAGGACACTTGAAGTTCTCTAGGGCAATGTAACTTTCAGGAAACGGTGATCATTTTTCCCTCCCTGTTCACAGGGCTCCTCCTTTTCCTACTACACTAAGCTATTCTCCACCTTTCCTCTTTTACTCTGGCGACTTTCCTTTTTTTTAATGTTTATTCTTTTCACCTCCAGCAATGCTGGTTTTCTTGCTAGCATGATGTTTTCTTTGGATATGTTCTTTGCACTGCAAATATTTTTTTTCATCTATTCTGACAGTAACAGCCTCAATTCCTGTGACATATCTGAAGAGCAGTACTTATTTACAGATGAAACAGAAAACTTGAGTACATTTTTCCTGTTCTTTTATCCACTGCACGGTTCCTGCCAAATGCCTCTGATCAAAGAACCTTAGGAATACTACAGGACTAAACAGCTGGCTAAACTGGGTGGCAACATTTCAGGCCGTACTCTACCTGTCTGATGAATCGATCGGATCCCAGGTTAACCATCAAAGCCTGAAGAAAAGGGAACAGCAGTGACGTTAATAAAATTCCTACTGTAAAAATAAATTTTAAAAAAGGGTTGTGTGCTTTTTAAAACAGCAAGATGAAGTTTCCCTCTTTATAGGTATAAAATTCAGGTACAACAGACTTCATATAAAGGCTAATACACAAAACAAGCTCAAAAGTTTAGGCAGGATTTTTTTTTTGAACCTAAGAAGTTGCCACTGATCATTTTTGTTAGTGTCTAGAAAATCAAAATCAGACAGAATATTTACACTATCCTTACTTATTAACAAGGTTAACATTCACTTCTCGTGGTCAAGGTGCCAGACGTACGAATGGAGTTAGAACAGAGCGAAAGCGAAACCCTTTAACATCTCTCCACTCTGTTGCAATGTGTGAACATGAGAATCAGGCAGAGAAGCAAAGAGGCAAATTAAAAATTAAACACGAGGACTTATGTGAGACCCTCTGCAGAGCGCGACCAGCTTTACTGCAGGCAAGCAATTCTGGCGCCAGCTCCTACCTCCTCTACGGGCAGCTCCTTCAGCTTGGGCAGGGAGCTGGAGAGCAGTCCCACGAGGAAGGGCGTCGGGCAGCACACGATGTCTATCATGGAGGCAGGCAGGACGGGGATGAAGGTGTGCTGCCAGGAGAAGGGGTACAGCAGGGCCACCACGGCGTGCGAACAGCTGGAGAGGGTGCTGAAGAGAGAGGAACCACGTCAGCAACACGGCTGGTTCTTAACCCAAACATCTGCTACCAGCTGATAAACAGAGTGTAATGAAACAGGCTGCCCGGTCCCCCAGAACACCTTTTGAAGTGCCAATTCTGGCTTAGGACAGGCTGGGTCCTGTTCCAGCTGCACCCCATCTATTCAGTGCTGCGTGGTGACTCCTCCTCTCTTCTTTAGGTGACTTGAAACTGAGCTAAAAGAATTTACTTTTTTTTTTTTAGTCTTTTTAGCTAAAGCTTTTAGCTTTAGTCATTTGTTTCATTACAGCACACAGGAAATACTTCGATCTAAAAAACAAAAGATGGATGTTCTCAACAGCCCTAAACCGCAGCAACTTTTAATGATGATTACGACAAAAAAAGTAGCTTCAGTTCTTAGCTGCTTTGACCGTGTCAATAGCAACAACGCATAATCTGATGTTCTTATGTCAGGCACTAATGCACAAATAAGAGAAAATTTAAAAAAAAATAGAAACAAAGTATCTTAAACAAATATTCTACCATTGTTTTTTTCAACACTTGTGAAAAAGGAACTCTAGCAAAAGCAACACGCTTTGCAAAGTATGCATATTTTTGTGAAAACAGCATGTTATTACTGTGATACATTTTGATGAAGTGTGTTGACTAGTGCCAGGTATAATGGTATCAACCCTGTTCAGCAAAGAGCTCTGAAATAAACCCGTCAGTATCCCCTAAATAGCAGTTTTCACACCATTTGTGGAAAATGTCTCAATTTCATTGTCCTTCTACCCACCCAACTCAGGCAGTTTCCAAAAGTTGCAAATAAAGGAACATCCTTATCAAGCTCGTTTTGCAGCAAAGGAAGAAAGACAGGCTCTTCTTTGCAAAGCTTTAAATCTGGCCTGAGTTACCACGTCTGCTTTTTGCAAGCTGAGGATGATGGAATTTGGGAATTTTAGCCAGCCTAGCATGACGGAACTGATTTTCTCACAGTGCAAACTTCTGCTGTGCGTATTGTAGCCTCAGAGAACGACAAATAACTAGAAACTTCAGGGCTACTACTGCTTAAGAATAGGGGTTGGGAGGGAAGTGCCAATCAATCTCTCTTATTGCAAGACTTCCCAGGAACTTTAGATGGCATCAGACCTCCACCACAGTAACTCACACAGCTTTCAGATGTGTGTTATTCTGGTGACAGCAGAAATGCTTCACCTGCTTCTTTGCTTTACTCAGTACCCTGCAGCATTTACTGAGTGGTCAAGGCAAGAATCGGACAGAAAAGAGAGGAAAGGGTGAGGTAAAAGTTAATGTTTATCTTTTACCGTAAATAATCTGTAGGGATTTTACTTGATACTTACTTAAGATCTCTCAGTCACAGCACGTTTGGATTACACACAGGCTTCTTATAAAATGCTGTGGTTTTATATTTTTTTCTGCAGCATGTGGTGGGGCTGCTATTTTGGCTTATATTTTGGTCCCTACAGTGGATGCGTAACGTTGCGCTGCAGAGGGACCGGGGGGCAGCACGAGGGAGCCCCGCTGCATGGTTCTCAAGCGTGCTATCGTCACTCCGCAGGATGCGCCACTGCTACAAGTTCAGTCATCACTGAGAAGTGCCTAAAAAAAGAACTGCGCCATGCTAAAAGCAGGAAGACAAACATTCTTCTAATACTTAGTTAGCATGTTTTCCCATTTCTCTATAGAATGCCCTTTTGTAATGCGGCCGTTCAGCCGCGGTGCCGTGACGTAAAGCAGCGCCTACATCCTCTGGCGCTCGCTCTTCCCACGCCGGGACCGGCTCAGGCTCTGGCCCAGCGCGGCTTCACCCCGGAGGGCAGTGGAGGGTCGTCCCGCGGCACCCCGCGCAGCTGCCCGCGCTAGGGCTCTGCGCGCAAGGTTTGCAACAGCGGCCCTGGAAATCCTCTCCTGGAGGGCAGTCCCAGCTGCCCCCTGCCAAACACTCCCCCTTGAATCAGCAGAGACGTCCCCTCGCTGTGCTCTGCCACTTGCACCAGGGAGCCCCGGCCTCCCCAGCAGCCTCAGAGCCACACGACGCATCTCCTCAACGAGTCTGTACTCACCTTTGCAGTAGGAACAGTCAAGTGCTAGTGATGGTTGTATGGGAAGAGCAAGCTTAAATCTCTAAAATTTTGCTCTAAAAGCACATTATTTTTGTGAGAAATGTGTTTGTCAAGTTAAAATAGAAAGCCTGGGAAACTAAGTCTGCTCCACTTTTTCCTTTCAAGATTTGCAACCCACACACTGTCCTGCTGTCCTTGCTTATGAGAAATGCAAAGGAAGAGCAGACTGTTTATTTTCTTTAAGGTGGGTGACGCACAAAAATAAACTCACAGAATACTCCCCAAAATTAGATTTAAAAAACATTTTCACTTGTAATAGTCCGGGCAGTTTTGATAATACAGGGAGAAGGTTTTGAGAGAAGAGTTTTTCCTTTGGCTTACACGTTTTCACAGGAATGCTACATAATGCTCTAGTTGTCATTTCCCTAGGAAACACTTCTTATATTATCTATTTACAGGTGATTTTATATGTGGGCATGAGAAATGAAGTCGCAGCACGAGTCACGTCCGGACAAGGAGGCTGTTTCCGAGAGGACGGGGTGCCTGAACCACGTGCAAGGAGAGGCCGTTCGGTGCCGGTGCGCAGCCGCCCTGCGCTGCAGGGAGCCAGCACGACTCCCAGCCAGAGGGACGTGGCCACGGCCCAGCCGGACTACCCTGCGGCACGCACCCCAGAATCCATCCCTGTACTTGTCCCCACTTGCACTCAGCTAGAGGGAAACTAGTGAACAACTTCTAGAAAAACATCCACTTTAAAACTGATTTCAAGGGGCAGAGAGAGACTCCGCACTTCTGCTTTTTTTCCCCTATGGTTATCATCCTATTAAAAGCTAAACGTGGGCTTACTTTTAATTGGAATTTGCCCAGGTTTTGGCTCTTGCCCCCTCTTTTAGTTTCCAGATGAAAAATACTTCTTTCCTACTCAAAGCTGATTTCTCTTCCTCCTGGGAATATTTTTCCAAATCATTTTCTCATGCCAACACATGCAGACTTCTCTGTGCCATGTACTCAGCTGTAGAGACCCAACGCTCAGGGATGTAGTAAAGAACTACAACACAGGATAGCTGTGGTGATGGCTTGTGAAAATGGCCTACGCCTGTGTCAAAAGTAAGTTCATGCAACTTAACTGTGTCCCTTATCCAGGTTAATAAAGCTAAGTAAGGGCAGCAGTTTTATTCTGGTGGATAAGGCCAAATCATAGCATCAGTGGTGAGATATAAATGAAAATATGTCAGTGTTGATGCTCCACCTGCTCTGCCATTATCAGAGGTGACGCCCTAAAGGAAGCACTTGAAGACCCCCTCGGCTATTTGAAAAGCCAGGTGACAAGGAGGCTGTATGTAAAATTGCATCTCCTTTGATCACTCTAGGCCACTGAAAAGAAAGAAAAAAAAATCTGGAACTCTTTTTTTTTTTTTTTTTTTTTTTTAAGAAGAAGCGCTGACAAGTTTTGCAGGAGTTCAGCATGAAGACCTACCCCAGAACAACTCAGAGCAAAATGAAGCAATTCGCAGCGGCTGCAGGGAAGGGAAGCACGGTGCCGGTGGCGGCCGTGAGGGGAGGCCCCGCGTCGCAGAGGCACCAACACGGACGCTGCAGAGCGGCAGCCGCCGCGCTCGGGACGCGGCGCCAGGCGCGGGCACGGCCGGGAGCGCGTGGGAAACTTTCCATGCAGGAAGGGCGCGAGGCAGCCAACAGCTCTGTGCTCGCAGCGTGGTGCCAAAGCGAGGCCGAGAGGAGGGAGTGCGGGGAGGCAGGCAGGCTGCCATGGGCACCAGCTAGGCTGAGTGGAGCTTAAAAGGACACCTCTATACACACGCACGTAAGACCTGCAGCTACTCATGGGTCTGGGAAACCTGCCTGGTTGTAGCATAGCTTCTGGCACTGTTTTCACAGGAGCAGGACTCAAATTTAAACTTCTTTTTTCCCTTTTCAGCAAAGTGCTTTTTGGCTTTTCTGGAAGCCCTTCTAGGCATAAACTAAAGAGCATCCTTCAAGCCCTTACAAGATGGTTTGAAAGCAGCTAACATAATGCTTCAATATAGTAAATAATTTTAACTTATTTTAATATTATTAGATTTATTTAATAACTTTTAATGATTTAATTCTAAGTTTAATTTAATAATCAAATAATTTGATTCTTACTCCCAGACTCATTCTCCTGTGGCAGAAATGCTCTGAAAAGAGCCCATGGCTGCTATGGGTACCCAGGCAGAAGCTCTGTCATGCTGCAGCCACGACACCTTTTCCCCCTCAGCACCGTGGCAGCTGTAGCAGTATTTGTTGTAGTGTTGGTAGTAATTAAGTATGAAATGTTCAAGACTGGCTACTGAGCTTGAATTAGCCCAGATGGACTTGGATCACCATGACTCCCACATAAGCGATCCATTCACCATCCCGCTCTCTCCCCATATTTTGCCCTCATGATCAGATTTGCGCTAGGGAAATCCCTACTTTATTTGAACAGGATAAGCAAAGCTTTCTATTGACAAATCCACTGACACCAGCAGGAAAAGTAACCTAAGATTTGTAGATACAGATTTGCCAGTATTTCCTTAGAAGAAGAAAGACAAGTATTAATCAGAAGTACTAGCTGCATATTTTAATCCATCAACTAAAGACCTCATGTCATGATTCTTAGTTTACTTTTATTCTTATGTGTTTGCTGTAAAAATACATGCATTAATCAGGAACCAAATCTGGTTGCAGGTAAACAGTTCTCTAAAACAAAATGAGAGACCTCCCCATTCTGTTTAATACAAATGGGTTGCAACAGATACTACCCAGTATAAGCAGAGCGTGTCGTCCAGAAGGAGGCACAGGCACAACACCATGCAGGAGCCCAACACAGGAAAACACTAACCAGGAACCAAATGTTTCCCAGGGCGGGTGACTTATATCTGTGAACCCAGCACATGGCTATTGCAACGCACCACTCGCCTCGAGGACCCACTCGCTGCTCCCTCTCTTGGGAGGCCACGCGGCACCAACTTGATACCAAAGTTAGAACCTAGCTGCAATTTTGCTTTGTGCGAAGGGCAGAGCCAAGCAGCTCCCCTGATCTGAATGCTGACACGTTTGCTGCGAGCGAGCTTTGTAATATCTCAGAGCACAAACAAGGCTGCAGAGATAACACTAGGAGGGAGAGGAGGCACACACTGAGGAGGAAATGCATATTTTCCACATCACATCAGCCCAATTATCAGTTATCCCTTTTTGCAGAATTGTTTTAGCTTTGCTTAAAGCTCAAAGAGTGCAGCTACTTAACCCCCCTACCCCTCAGAATCATGTGTTTTTTTTATCCCCATGAAAAGAGGCCAACACAAACCTTGTTTTGCAAGAGATGAGTCATGCTTCAGGATTTATGTGGTGCAGCACTGTGCACACAGAGCTTTCAGAGCAGAGCTCTCTGCAAGGCAGCCTGAGAACACCTACGTACAGCACCTGTGAAAGAGCCACGACACGGCTCCGCCTGCCTGGCTGCAGCAGGGCAGCGGCACCTTATCAGCGAGCCGCGAGTGACGCAGGTAGCTCGGGGACAGACTCCAGTGACTACAGGGCTGCGCTGAGGGAGCTCAGACACTGAAGCCTTCATGTTGTTAATGGTAAGAAGTTCCATCCTACCAGAACAGAGTAGTAGAGACCTGCAGGCAGCCCGACATCCAGAATGGCTAGGGCCAGAACACTCTCTACCCGTGTGAGATGATGTCCCCTAGCTAAATGGAGATGGAGAGAAGTTTGACAGGCTCTCTAGGATTCCTACTTTAAAGCCACTAGATTTGGTGGCTAATTAAAGTAATTCAGACTTTCAGCGTTTTATAGATACACCACTCATTAGGGTATACTTTCCAAGAGTGTCCAAGTACAAGAGTTTATTTTGACTTTACAGGGGGCTTTTTTTTCTTCTTGGTCATGCAAATATCGGAAGAAAACATGTTAGGCAACATTTCCCAAAATTATCATGACTTTACACTAATTAGTAATTAATATTACTTCATTAAGAATTGCATTTTCAGAACTCAACTCCTACATGTCTGGAGCACGTGACTAAGTTCCTACAGACACCTCATGAAACCCTGGCTGGCAATTCAAATCCGTGACGCAAAACATGGAAGCGATGGCTGGAGACAGGAGAACACACAGTCAGGAAATCAATCTCTCAGGGTATAGCTTTGAAGTGCTTCATTTAAAACAAAGCAGAGAAAAGGTGATTTAAGGGGAACATGACATTGTTATTTTGCTTCTGTAATGTGAGTGCCTGAGGATGGAGACATATGAAAGCTCTGGAGAAAGAGACAGGCAAAGTGCCCTTCAGAACTAGGATCTGGCTTCTTAAGTCACTGGCATTCAAACATACTTTCCACAAAGCTTACGCAAACAAGATTTTTGGCAAGAAATCACTCACTGGACACATCAGCCACCTGCCCAAGCTGTTAGTTAGTGCCCACAGAGTTATCCGAGTCCTTCCTGTATGACAATTTCTTAGCAGAAATCCACAACAAACATAGTTTTGCCCAGGTGCTGCAGAGGAGTATCAGCTACTTGTTTTTTCCACTCTGAGACCTTTGCTTCCACTCGGCATCAGTGGTTTCAGCCTGGCAGGCCATCATTGCACTATTAACAGCCTGACAGCTGTAAAGCAGGAGGAAGAATTTTTCTAGTCAGTAAGAGAGGAGGATAAAAGAAACCTCAGATCCTTACCCCCTCTCATTCAAAAGCAGAAACAGGAGGTTTTCTAAAACCCCTTCCTGGGAGATGGAGGCTGAGTTGGGAAAAATACTGCAAGTTACTGTGCTATGGTTATTGCACTAAGAAGAGAACCAGAGCAGAACCACGAACCAACATGGTCATCTCCTGATCCCATTCTCTTTTGTGAGGAAGGAGAAGAATTCCATCACACAAATCGTAAATGAGATAAAGATCATGTTTTTCCACTGCACAGCTCTGACCAAAGTCTGTAACGAAGGGCAGGAGGGAAGGAGAAAAAGGAGGAAAAAACTCTACCCTTTTGCGGTACAGCATACTAAAAACACCATTAGTTTACTGCATATTAAAAATGTCATTATTAGATTGCTTTTCCCTGAGACTGCTGAATCTTAAACAAGGCAGAGACTTAGAAAGTTCATTTGGTTTCTCAGATTGTCTCTTCTGCCTGACACACATTTCCTAAGAAAATCTGTTTGAAATACTCTGAATATGCAGCTCCTAGAGAATGTGTGTGCCAGAGTAACAGAAGCCAAGCAGTACAAAATATGTGAGATATATATATGAGAGGGTGAGAATAGAGTTGAAAAATTATCTCCCAAAAACCTTAAGTGAGATCTGCTAGCTACCTTAAATCATTAGTTTCATGTCACATTGAACTGTTCTAGCACACAGACTGCCTGGGCTACATTTAAACAGCCCATTCAAAGATGAATACAGTGACTTTGGCGGGAAGGAAAGAAGCAGAATATCAGTAGGTTATAGCCACATAGGGCAAAGAAAAACATATTTTAAGGTTTCTTTTTTATTATTATTAAGAATTTTTTTTTTAGTAATGCTTCATAATGCAAGCAGAGAAAAATCAAAGCCTCACAATAGGAAAGTAACAGACACTCACAGAGGCTCCAGAGGATGCATCATTTAAATAAAAGATGAATATTCCAGGAAATTGCTCTATCTTTGGCAAAACAGGTGGTCCTTGGTTTCTAAATCACTCATCAACCAGAGCTGATCAAGCTCTCACTCGAGGAAATAGAAATATTACGTTTACTTACATGAGAACTGGATATTTTTGCCATAGAACACATTCTGTCTACTGGGCGTGGTTACATACTGGATGATTATACAAATGATCATTCCTTCCACTGCAGGAATTAGTGACAGAAAATGCTTAGTTTGTGTTCAGCTTATCAGACCAGACAAGCATAATAATAATACCAATCACCTTCAGAAAGAACTTAAAAGATCCTTAGATAAAAAAATAGCATCAAGACAGTCATCCTGATTTCTCATCATTTTAGATGCAAGATGTGTGTGCTAATCCACACTCCAGCAAGTGCTCTCAATCGCTTTTCTAAGTACCTTCTTCAATGAACTTGTAATGACTGAAAAAAATAAAAATAAAAAAATGAATTTCTCTCAAAACAGAGAACTGAACCTCTAGCTCAACATAGGGCTGTGCCAGATGTGACCAAGAGAAGACAGAGCTGTGATCTGGGTGCATCTCCTGCAGTTTGTCCTGAGGAGCAGAACAGGAATAAACAGCACCAGATGGAGATTAGCCCCAGCAAATTTTCCCCCATGAGCGAGTTTCTGGTATGCGCTCACTGTCCAGTTTGCTCACTGCTCTTTTGCAGAGGTTTTTAGGACAAAGGGAAAGTAGAGGAATCTTTTACTGGCCAGAGCTCACTGGGTGTTTACTGAGCACACATTCTCTCTTTGCCCTAACACATGTCTTTTTACCTGTTAACCTGCAGGTTAAAAGTTTTTCACAGACTGTTAGAAAGAAGCAGGTGAGCCTGGTCAGGCCCATCATCTTCAGGCTCAATTTGTAAGATCATTGTTTAAAAAAAAAAAGGTCAGAAAACGGATAAAGCATTCTCACCTTAGTAATCTGCCCTGAAGTTGAGCTAGCCTTGCTTTTCTAATTGATCTCGCAACAGGGCAGAGAAACAGTAATTTACTTCTACTACTAAAACGTTGTAGCCTATTTCCCTTTTGGTTTTGCAAATGCTCACTCCAGCTACGAGATATTATTATGACTTTGACTGCAAGATGAAAGGACCCTAAAATGCTTCTCCTAGAAAGCCACTGAGAGAGTAGGACCTGGCTGCCTCCTAACTGTTACACGTGCTGCTTCCTAACACGGCCTTGTGACTCCCCACACGACGGGTTCAAATACGAATACAAGCGTCAAGGCTCTCTGAACAGCCTGAATGCAACAAGGACAGCCCCAAACTATCTCTGTCTGTAAGATTAGGGAAATGCTGTTGTTTGTTCTGAAAGCCTTTGCCCTTGTATACAAGTACACTCTGCTCCCTTTCTGAGACTCGAAGTTAACAGAGACATGCCTGTGGGATGACTTCCCCTCTGTTTACATACTTACCCCTTTACCCCGTTAGTCAGTGTTCCTTTCTGAAGCTATAACCTTTGGTAAGGTCTAGGATCTGCCTGAGCTTTCTACATCTGTGATGGACTACAGATTGCTTCTGACAGTCCAAAATAGCTTAGGAAAGGGCAGAGACGTTTTCCCGGAGGCCTCCCCATTGCACAGGGATGTAGCTACTGCTATAGCCTCCTGCCTTAGTGGGTGAGTTTGAGGAGGGGGCTTCAAGGGGCACCACCACAGCAGGTGCCAGAGTGCTGCTGGAGCTGGGCCAGGCTCCCTCCCCGCCACCAGGACACAGAACGAGGGAGCAAGAAGCAGATGCTCCTCTCCTTGGAGCTCTCCAAGCCGGCACTGCCACTCAGAGAAAGGCCGGTCATACCTTTGCCTCAGGCTACATCCGCAGACTTTCCTGAATGGTTTAGGAGCACAACCCCCTTTGCTATCAATGGATGACATTTTCCTAGAGGCCCATGCTCCTGCATCAATAAGAAGTATCTGAAATACCTCATTTCAGAAAAAAACGTAACAAGAACTTACTTAGTCTTGCACAAGAACGGGGACTCTACAGACACCTCTCAGCCCCTGCAACTTCATGAAGGCACTGAAGAGAAATATTCTTGGATGCGGACCTGCAGCAAAAGACAAGACTCATCCAGACGCTCTCACCAACTCAACTGGCTTTGGATTGGATCCACATGTGAAAAAAATATGCTCTGTGTTCTTCACAACATAGAGAACTATAGCAAGAGAGATTTCTAATTACACAAAGTTGGGTTATAACAAAGAGACGCTGAGATGCCCAAGCACTTACTGTTCCTTTCCCCAAACAGTCAGAAGCAAGTCAAAAAACTGTTCTCAGAGGCGCAGACCCATCATACCTTCAGCAAACACCCCCACATACCTGTTTCCTCAGCATAAAATTAAAACAAGCAGACGAATATTTTTTCCTCTACTGTTTGCTTTCTATTTACTTTCTGTTGCTACCTTTGTAGAACTCACTTATTTTTCATCCACTGCCTGGTCTTTCCAGAGCCCAAGGAGCTGCTCCACGTAGCTCTCCACATGCAGCTGGCAGTCGTGGCATGAACAGGCAGAAGGTCATGAACAGAAACTGGAGCTCCCAGCTGGGACCAGAATTTGGACTGCGATGGAATGTACCATCTCAGTTGTTCTTTCAGCAGACATTTGAGGAAATGGAGCTGTAAGTTGTCCTTTTATGAGTTGTTTATTACTGCTATTATTCAAAATTTCTTTATTACCAACATTTCTCCACTGATTATCCCTGGAAAGCAAAATACTAAGAGGTCACTGAAAGACTCAAACTCACTTTTGAAGGCGAACAAATTGTTACAGGGATTTATTCACACAATTCCCAGCAGAAAAAAAAAAAAAAAAAAATATATATATAAGCAACCTATTTTAAAAAACTCCCTAAATGCACACGCATAAAATACCAAGTAATTCAAACCTTAATCCTGTTTCCTCACTGTTAGTAGTATCACTTTTTGTGCTGAAAACAGCAACCTCCTCCCTCTGAGCAAAGATCAAGGACTAGAGATTTTCACACTCTGGGCACTGCAAGCACCATAAATAACAATTTATTGAATGAATCTCACTTCACTAGGCCTGACTTTTCCAAATTTGTATGATGTGTGAAATCTTTTACTGCTTAGAGACCTGTTAAGCACACAGCCACAAAAGCTGTTTAAAGCCATTGCATCTCATTGTTTGAAGCCTGAACTTCAGCAACATTTCTTTCTAAGCTAGTTTTTGGGTACACACAGAAATCAAACCCTTGTAAAATCCTTTTAATTTCCTGCTCTGGTTCTTTGGGCCCATAGACCCGACCTGTAAGATATTTCACTACTGTTTTTTTTTTCCCCATGTTACTGGTAAACTCCTTCAGTTTCAACTGTGGCGCCCATAAACAAAATTCATATCAGACAAGCCAAAGGCTCCAAGACAGACAGTTATTAGCTCAAAGCTGGAGTGTTTCATTTTAGACTTCATCCCCATTTAAACCATGAAAACCTCAGTGAATATTGAATTTAAATCCACTTCTTACCGTCGCTTTCTCCAGGCCTTTGTTAACGGACTCAGTTTATTTTTTACAGAACTGTTTACTCCCCGGGCTGAGAGGGAGCCACACTGCAACAGGGCAAGAAATCATCTCTGTCCAGAAGGGCTCAGAATCCCAGACAGAGCAGACACAAGAGAGGAAAAGGGGGAAAAAAAAGAGGAGCTACGTTTCCTGCATGTGTCACACCGCTGATCAATGAGTTCAGGAAGAAAACTCCTGAGTCTTAATCCAAGGCACAACCTACCACATCACATTACATCATACTCCTTCTTTAATAAAATAATCACAATAAGATAGCTTTTTACATGCAGACTGGCACACTTACAGTTGCAAGACTGCTCATCAGATGCTGCTGCCTGGCTTCTCTCCCTCCTCCCAAACCTTGCAGGCCTCTGATCTGTCTCCTTTCTCAAAGTACCTAAAAGCCCCTAGCAGATGTCTCTTAGAACAGAAAGAGGAATTCACTGGAAAATGTTCTCAGGGGGAAGGAGGCAAACATATCCAAACAATGCTGAAAGCACCTTTATCATTCCTGGTCCCTGTTGGTCCTGGCGCGCTGCTTCTGCAGGCCAAAAGCACAGCGGCGGCTCTGTGTCTGGGCAGGCTCCCCGCTAACCCCCGTCTCTGGGGCCGGCCGGTCTGAGGCAGCTTCCAGGAAGAGGCTGTGGCTGTTCCAAGGAAAAGCTTTCTGCTTCAGGCCTCACCACTGCAGGATGCTCCTTCCACAAGCCATCCCCACAGGCAGGGCTCTGCATACTTTGCCAACCGGGAACGGGGAAGCGTGGCAGCAGCTGGCAGTGCCTCAGCACAGCCCTCATCCTCTCCGTACCGCTCCTGCGCTTTTCCACCCAAACCACTGTGCCATCTGCAGGGACACAGAACTGGGTCCTTCGGACTCATTATGAGTTAGAAGTCTGACCTGTGGTGATTCTGCTAAATGAACACTTATACAGAAATAGGCAAAAGGCCGCAATTAAGAACGCCATAGAAACACAACCTGAAGGAAAACATCACCACCATTTTCAAAAACCTGTCCCAAAACCCCTGGGAGTGACTCATACATCTTCTCAAGTACTGGAGAAACCCTTGCCTAGCTGCACAATTCTCGCTGGAATTCTGTGAAATTAAGTCATTCCAAATGGTCAATCAAACTAAGAGTTGCTGACAGGGGAAGAGATCAAATTAAATGTTCCTGTTGCTCTAGATGACAAGAAAGACTGCTAAGGAAGTCATTCTATAGCCTGAAAAGGGTCCACAGCTTTAAGAAATTCTCCCCTAAAGGTTGTAAAGCTTTTACTATGCAAAGTATTTTTGCTATTGTGTACACTGGCAGCCACTAAGTGCAGCTATTATTTCTGGCGGTAATTCAGAGAAGGATGGGGCTGATAAAGCATTTAACAAAGTCTGCTTGGGTCAATCCATCTGTTTTTAACCATCCATACAGTCCTCCGAGTCCTTTTAAAGGAGGCTGGATATTCCTGAGTGTAATACATTAATATCTTTTCTTTACTATCTTTTATTATTTATGATGCCCAGCAAAGAATGTCATCTTTAAAATGTCCACGTGGTTCTGTGCGGATTGCACACAGAAGGGTTGATTCCCAGCTGCAGCAGCTCCGCGCAAGGCTGGGACCCGCGCTGCTCCCTCCCTGCGCCACGGGAGAAGAGAGCCCGCACAGAGCAGAGACATAAGAGCTCTGCTGAAGAAACCCAATGTGGAGCTATGGAAAGGAAATGTTTTCAGGTCACATGAGCACCAGGAAAAATAACCTGACTAGCTGGGACGGACCACATCAGCATTCTCAACATTCACACTGCACAGGTTTGGTTACTGAAGGATTTCAAACCCAGCTCTACTGGCGACTCTCTAAGCTGCATGGAGCAAATCAGGGTGCAAGTTCTGACCTACAAGGTACCAACAGCCATGAGGGGGAACATGTCAGTGACAACCTCTGCTCACAAGAGCTCTGTTCCAAAACAGAAATGAAATACCAATAGGACTATATTGCTTCCAAACAGTGTGCAAGCATATGTAGCTATGATGAATATGTAATAGATAACTACTGGCCTCCCCATTTTACAAAAAGCAGTAAGTCAGGACAAGTGGCTTGCAGCTACTGACAGCTGCAGAATGTTACTCACCTGATACAAATAACTGTCGATAAAAAAAATATTCAAATTCAGCAGTGAGACACTCCCATTCAAAAATGCTTTTGGCCATTTCCTAAAACCTTTTGTTTCAGGAGACAGTACTGTCCTGAGCAACATGTGATGGCTCAGGTCTCTTTATCACTTACCTGAGCTTATCCGCTACAAAAATCACGCGCCGCTCCAAGAGGAGAGAAGCAAATATCCTGATGATCTGCCGCACGCTGAGGCACTTGAAGAGACACTCGAAGTCCACGTGCTCGAGGCGCGAGTCCGTGGGCCGCCGCAGCTCGATCACCTGTGCACAGTCAAGGACAGGCAGTCAGCCTCCCTGGTGGGGCTGCAGCGCTCGGGGCTGCCCGGCCCCTGCCCGCCGCTCTGTCCCCTTGCAGGACAGGGGAAATGGAGAAGCTCCAGCCCCTGCAAATCAAGGTTGAAGCCACAGCACCCAGATGTATTGCACATTGCTATAAAGTCAGTCTTCTTCCCAGAATCTAATGATGTGCATTCATTCCACCATCATTTCCTAGGAAGGCATAATTCTGACTTCTAGCGACCCTGCCCGAGCTGTACAACTTGGCTGAGCCGACAGTGTGAAGCAAGTAACAAACTGGAAGCAGAGGGAGAGGGAGCCTACAAGCATGAAAGCGGAGGGCACCCTCTTCACCAGCTAACCTGATACCAGTTAGCTGGAGTTTAAACAGCCACGAAGGCAATGTAAAGTCGGTATTAACTTGGCTAATGATTCAAACACACACGTAGAGGCGAGTTACAGACTACATTTAAGTGCTGAGCAAAACTTAAACCCAATTTACCTTATTTTTCACTGCCTTATTAAGTGTAATTTATTGTCTAATGCCTAAAGCCTTTTTTTTTTGTCATACAGGTATATACATATATATATACTTAACTGGGGAGTCAGGACAAGGTCTTAGATGGTGACTTCTGACATCCCTTTAAAGTATAATTTCACACTTCATCCATGACCTCAGGCCCTCTCCTTCCTTTTCTCAAATGCCTTTCACTTGATTCCTTTATTACATCTTCCTTTTACTCTGCATTTGACATGTTCAGATGTGGAACTTGAAGGCGGAGGACAGAAAAAAAGAGAAGAGGGAAAATAACATGAAGAAGAGAATAACAGAGGAAGAAATATATGAAGTGTAAGACAGTAATGATGAACTACTGAGGAATTTGAGGAAATAGAGGGGAAAAGGAAAAAGTTGGCCAATTTGAAGCTGTGTTGAAATCTCCAAAGACATATTAACAGTAACATATACACGTCTCCTCCTTTCCATATGTCCAAAAATCATCATCACTTTATTGCTTTAAACCCCTTCTATGCTTTCATGCAAATGACATTGCATTCCTCTAATATACTGCATTAGGTTTAAACTTGAGCAGCCCTCACAAAATTCCTCATAAACACAATGTTTTAAGGCCATAATCCACAGCAAGAGCACAGGATACTGGAAACCAAACCAGTTTATACCAGTTAATTGTAATACAGTTTTGTGATCAGTGACACAGAACTGTAAAATAGTAATACACAGATTAGCTTTTTAGTAGTCAGAAAAAAGCCTAAAACGCATGAACAACACGTGACCAGAGCATTTTATACTGGTCACCCTCCAACCTCCTGCTGTTGCTCCGAACAGCCATACGGACCGAGTTGTGGATCGACGGCAACCCATCCATTTGCACATCTCCGAGGAATGTGGCCTGCTCTCTCCCCGACTCAGAGAGGTGCCCACTCCCCTTCCTTAGCAGTGTGATTGAAAGCTCAAATTGTATTTATGTGCCGAATCGTAAGGAGCTAGTTTTGTTGCAAAATTCCCAACACTGAAATCTTGCCGCGGGGAAGGATGCATTGCAAGTTACAGCAGTTTTTACAAATGCCATAGATGTTTTGCGGTGCTTGGCAAAGCTTTTTGCTTCAGTTTGCTCTTAACAAAGAAATACACTGTCTACTTCCCAATTAATCATCATCTTTGTTTAGGCCAGAGGAGCCACAATGGAAGGACAAGACTCTGTTCCTAATTAAGCCAGTGCATTCCATCTAAATAACGAGTTTGTACTAGCATAACAGAGAGCAAAGTTGAGCCAAAGTAGGGTTGTTTGTTTGTTTGAAATTATCTCAATATTTTTCTCTGGGAGAGTTCAGATGCTTGAGCTGAGGATAGAGAAGTTGCAGATCCATGGTTCCCAGATAGAGTCACATCAAAAAAGCACTACCACATCTTTCCACCATTACTTATACCATACAGTTGACACAGGAAACCAAGGCTGATGCTAGTTTTTGTCTCTGTGATAACGCTCGGCAACACTACAGCTCTTACTAGGACAGACTTAGCGGTTCCTACTTGTTCTGTTAGCTAAGCTAGGCTAAACATAATACGGACTTCTTTTAAAACATAGTTTGCAAATAAAGATAAAACAACAAATATATTAATATCAATCAATTTATAATCATCAGTGGGAATTAGCATTACTGAATTAACACAGGGGCAGCTCTTGCACTGCTCTTTTTTGAGGATGTACTACTTCACATGACTTGTAGCACCTGTATGTCTCCAGCTTCTCTTTCACTGTTTATTATTGGAGTTATGAATAAGAAGGCTTCAACTTTTAATGTTTGCAGTTGTTTTTTACCTCATTTCCAGCTCCAGGCAGGAACGTTTTGACTTTGATTGTCTTTCCAGGTGCAGGGAAAGGAGATTCCATCAGACTCCTCATAAATGGATAAACCAAGGCAGCAGATATACCCCTTCTCCTTTCAACCTCATCCAGGATCTGATCCATTAGTCAGAGAGAGAAAACATGTCAGCACAACGTACACATCCGAGGCACCCTCTGTCCCATGTGTGTCTGTGCACATGGCAAATCTGAGTTTAATTCTCCTCTGCCATGCACTCCTTCACTACCATCACAGCCACGGGATTTGACCCTACCCCGAAAATGATCCATCTTCCATTTAGAAAATGAAGCTCTTCCTGGAATGCAGCTAAACAGAGAGACAAAGAAGAAACAACACATTTGTAAAGGAGAGATAAGACTCTACATGGTAAAAAGGGATCAGTAGTGGAATTTGGCCTGAACAACAGTCAACTGGAGAAGAAAGAGATCAAGACAAATCCCATGATTACAGGCCACATGAGTGTCAGGCCCCAGCTGCAAACCTGAGATCAGCATAAGGAGAAACACTTTTTTCCATGCTGGGCATCTCCAGGCTTACCAACGTTCAAGTTAGATGACAAAGCAGCATCAACAAAGCTGCAGCTCTTTCAGTTCAGAGGGCAGGAAAATGCCAGTGCAGCAGGAACAACAACCCTACCACACTCTGCCTTTCACTTTACCAGGAAAGATCTGGAGGAAACCTGGCCAAGATCACTTTGGAGTCTCTGTGGTAAACTGGAGGCAGCCATGAGCAGGCTCTTGAAGCGTGCCCAGCTGTTTACACTGGATGCCTGCATCAAGGTCATTTGCTGTTTGACATGACGCAGAGCAGGCAATCTAGTTTTAAAATGAGCAAATGGAACTTCTTACAGATAGAAAGGATTTTTTTTTCTTCTCTCTATGCTCACATGGGCCAACATAAATTAGATCACAGCTAAGTTTTCCCACATTAGACAGACCATATAGATGATAAACCTAAAGAAGAAGTAAAAAGCAATCTTCAAAGCAGTTAGCGGTTTGACCTGAAAGAGTGATCTTTTAACCACCACTCAAGAGCAAAAAGCCATACAAGAGTTAGTGGGTCTGAGCCAAGCATTTTCCCTTTTTTCTCTTGGAAGTGCTTTTCATTGAAACAAAATATGAAAAGGCTCTTAAGCACAAGCTGGTGAATTACAATGGAAGCTAATGACACAAAATGCCAGCAGAGGCATTTACTGGTGCACAGCTTCCCTTTCCTCCCTGCAACATAGGAAAGGCCTAACTCTGAAACATACCTGCGTACATACACATAGTTTGCATTCTAGTTAGTGCAAATGCAGATGACCATAAAGGAATATATGGATTTCATTCTTAATGGAACTTGCAGAGCAACATGCAAGTTGCATCTAATCAAACAAAATGTCCTAATGTCAAGTAGCTAGCAATGAATCAAGGCTGTGCCTGGGGTTCCTCAGTCCTCCTGCCAGTCTGCCCTTGTTACACTCCCACCATACACCTCCCTTGTAGCCACAGGTGACGTTTTAAGTTGTTGACATTGGAGGCTTTGTTTTGAAACATTCAAAGAAAAGCTCTTTGTGAAAGGGATTGTGTCACCTCATGTGTGAGATATCCCAGTCCTAATATACTTCACAATATAAATAAAAGGCATCTGAGGTGAACGAATGATACCCAGGTGAACTGGCAGGGTCTGGAACGAGAACAGCCACGGCTCCCAAGTTTGCTTTAGCAGGGAGAAGAGCATAGGCCCCTGACAGGCCTGCTCAGGGCCCAACATAGACATTGTGGGAGCCCTCCTGTCTGCAGCAAGATGAGGAACTTCAGGCCTGAGCACTGCTGTGTCTCCAGGGCCTGCCTGCTCCATCTCCTCTCCTCCCCACCGAGACACAGCCCCTCCTGCAGCCAGGGAAATCACACTGAGCCATCAGGCACTGATTTGCTTGGACTGGATGATCAGACTCTCTCATTCACATTATGGATACAACTGGGAAAACAGATTATTTCCCATTCTGGCCTGTTACTGTTCTTTGTTGTCTGCTGCTGGCTTTATATCCCAGCTGCTTATAACCAGCTGATTATAGGCAGGATACTTGCATTTCCAGTTTTCATATTTTCTGTTTTATGTTTTTCCCTCTCCCAATTTTTCCATGGGAAATGAGGCCAAAATTAAGATAAAAACATCAGAGCAACTGAAGAGCCTCAGGACTTCTCTCCATATCATTAGCTTCCAAGATCATCATTTCTGTGAGCTATGCATCATGCCCAGAACAACGCATTCTGCTTCACTCACAGATATCTGGGTTTAGATACATATTATGTCTAAGAGTCACTGCCATAAATCCTCCGTTTCAGAGCTTTGTGAAAGCCATCAGAAGCAGAACTGCAATTAACTATTTCAGCCTAATTGTTCTTCTTCAGAAAAGAATTGTGTTAAACAAAGTTTTATTTAGGAAATCTTGAAATTTGCTTCTATGAAGGATAACATCAGAATGGCTATTAAATCATAAGGCTGATACAAATATCACCATTTTTACTAAGTGATTTACATAATTGTTTCAGCTTTATTTTTATATAAATGAACAAGAACAATCTCTGTTTAAATTTTATGAGATTTCCTGGTTTTCCTGGTATCTGAAGTTAAAATCTCTAGCGAATTAAAAAAGAAATCTAAGCAATATATCACAATTTGAAAAAAAGGAAGGCAGACATTAGAAATCAGATACATCGTTGCCCTCCATGGATCACCTAAAAATCCTGAGTGGTATACGGAGGTATTTCAAATATTCATCAATCAGCTATGTTTTTAATACTGTACATAATAACCCTCCCCCCCCTCCCCCCAAAAAAAGAATAGTGCCTGGAGCTGTGGAACTGAGGCTCTAAAGCCTTTCAGCACCTCAGTTTAGTTACAATTCCCTGCTTAATCTCTCAGATCTCTTGCAGCAAGAAATTTATCAATTAGGTAAACCACATCAGCATATGATGCAACTCTGGACTCATTAATGTGGAGGCCAGTGAGATGATTATGCACACTTTCTTAACTTCTTAAGACAAAAAAATGCCAATAGAGCTAAACTCATAGCATTCACTTATCAGGTAATCTTTTTTCTTAACCTCATTATTCCACGGGGTATTGGAATAAAAGTGGTACTGGCCCATCACTGAAATTGTGGATGCCAAGAATTACAGCTCAGCACAGAATGGCTTCAGAAAACAATGGAAAAAACTCCAGTCAGCCAAATCAGACACCCAGATGTTTTCTGAATCAAGTTTTGCCTCAGTCACAGAATAAGACCTTCTTTGAGGAGACAGTAATAGAGATGGAATATCCAAAACAGCAACTATAAAATATGGTTAACTCCCATCAAAGGAAGAAATTCTCCTTGTTTGGTTCAACATTGTGGATGTTTCTCAGTAAACAGTCAATTTAAAAAGCAATACTGAAAAAAAAAGTCTTACCTTGGAAAATAAGTCAAAGCAGCCCAGGCGGCTGATGACACAATAAACTTCAGGTAGGCGTGGGCCTTTTCCACTTGGCTGATAACAGAGAAAGGGAGATTGAAATTACACATTAATTTGCAGCCATAAGGAAATACACTTATCTTTCTGATCACAAACTTGGTCCTAATGTGACATCTTTCACTATCCGCCTCTCCATCAAAATAGTTACTCTTGGAAAAGCATCATATTTCTTCCATAAGACAGAAAACTAAAAAGCATAAATACTGCTTGCTTATCCACTTTGGAAATCACAGTGCTTTGGAGCTGTTTCCTTACATGGCTCCATCTTGAAGCCATAATAGCACATTTAAATATGACAATATCTTATGTGTCTGCTATCACAGTCTTCTGTTCCTGCTATGGCATGAAGAGTGAGGCTGCCCTGGGGCCATATGCTGAGAGATGAGGACTGCAATGCTAAGGAGAGGCTACAGCAGCTTTAGTTCCCTACTCATCTTCTGGTGTGCAGAGGGAGTTTGACTTCCAGAAAGCCAGCAGAAAGCTAAACAAGGGCAGGCCACGTGAGCTAAATCAGTAAGAACAAGGCCAATGCAGAGCACTTGTGAAAGGCTGCCCTCGCTGGCAGGACCTGCAGCTCGCCTGCCTGCGTCCTGCACATGCACGGGAGCCATGGACAGCTGGGAGGTCCTGGGCATGCACAGCAGCCCCCGCTGGGTTTTCAATCAGTTGGATTTCTGCTTTGTGCAGTTGCAGTTGATTTTCAGCAGTTTGAGGGACACACGCTTCCTAGAGGGTGCTACTTTACCAAGGCTTTACCACTTGAGACCGTCAAGCTGCCTAGGCCAGCAGCAACACCGGTGACAGCGCAGGAGGACTCAGGCACAGCAGCAAAGCCAAGGAGCAAGGGCTCCATGCAGGGCCTGAGCACTCAGCAGGCTCCCTGTGTCCAGGGGTCCTGTGCAGCCGGCTGGGCTTGGGCAAAATCGAGTAAAAAGTGGCTCCAACAGAATCACTTGGTGCCTCTTGGCCACTTTGTACAGCTGTGCACTACTGATACGCAGCAGTGACAAAGTCATCCCCACTAACAACAGGGCTCTGAGAAAGGGGCTTGCAGTCATCGTTTCCATCAGCTTCTGCCCGCCTGTGCACTAAGGTGAGGCAGCTGATCACCTCCTCTCTAGCCACGTGCAGAGCTCAACCTGCAACCCTGCGGGGATCATGAGGTGTTGCCAATGCTGTGAAAAACTTCCCTGCCAGGTTTGATACTCATAAGCCCCAGAGATGCCGATCAGGAGAGTCTGAGGGGTAGCTGTGCTTTCAAATCCGAGTATTGCTGCCTCAGCCGGGATGGCCAGCAGGTGCCTGGGCAATAGAGATGATGAAAAAATACCAGGACTAAATGAATACAGATGGGTCTATTTCTGGATCCAAACCTGCTCACTACATGTCACATCTCTGAAAAAGCAGAACCCTTTTTTGTCCATATTAGGTATAAAACCCTTTCTAAAGGCATAGAGTGATTATATCAAGCATGTGGGATTTTGGTTAAAATCATTTTGTCAAATCTGCAGGAATGTCGAAGCCATGCCAGCAGCCTTGGACAGCCCCCAACCAAGAGCTGTCTTACTGAGTTCCAGTAAAAACACCACATTCCTGGGTCATCTATAAGCCCAGAAACAATCACTGCTCAGCGTTTACTCAAAGATCCTGCTTTGTGAAATATCACTTCCAAACGTCGTAAAAGCTACGTGTCCCTGAGATTCTTCCCTCCTTGCACTCCTCGCACAGGATGTCTCGTTTATGTCAGAGATCTTTTCTTGCAAGCAGTGCAGCCTTCTGACTGCATTCAAATCATCTGCAAGATGCAGCAAGCAAATACCTTTGCAGGGCTATTCTGTGGGGCAAGATTTCTACAATTTCTCACACTGGTAACTCTTCTCATGTCCTCCCCCCTCAACCATTAACTTGCACCATGGAGGGGTTTGGTCCGTTTGCCTTAAAGATGGATCCAAAACACCTGCTCCCCAACACCATATTTTGTTTCCCAGAAAAATGTGCAGGACATGACTCACAACCTCCTTGGCCTCACACCTCCCTTCTCTGAGTAGACTGGTCTCCCTCCACCAGCAGAGACTTGGCCCTGGCTGAGGTGATTTGACCCCCTCTCAAACAGGAGCACAAGCAGGGGTACACCCAAGGCCTCAAAGGCATCCAACCGACTCTTCTTCGATGCTCTCACTGCCCTCCTCCTGGCAGAAGATGGGACCAAGGGGTCAGCCTTTTGTTTTCGAAGCACTCAGGATAGTGCAGTTTTAATCCAGTATCACTAACAAAAATGCTACTGAGCTATGTTGGTAGCAGAAGACGGACTCGCAGGAGGATGAGTAACTGCTGAGAACTTTGCTATGAGATGGTTGTTGGTAGCAGAAGACGGACTTGCAGGAGGATGAGTAACAACTGCTGAGAACTTTGCTATGAGATGGAAGAGCTGAGGGCTGGCAAGTAGCTCAGGACAGCCTTGTTACACTTAGTCTAATGCTGACGTTGCTGAGCATTTGCTCTGCAAACACTTCCCTTCACACGCTGCCTCTGGCGGGGAAACCCGGGGCCCTTGCTCCTGCACAGGAGCCCATGCTTTCTCTTCTAACGGGGACCTCCCTGCACAGGTGCCGGAGAGCCAGGGGAGGTGTTTAGAAAATTGTTTATGTTTTAAACCTGTGCCCAAAAGCTTGTGTTAGAGTCTTTTTGTTACATATGCAATATAAACTTTCAATGACAGAGCACCTCATGTGGGGGAAGGCAAGCAGAAAGGAAGCAGGGAAGCTTTTCCGGTGAGCTCCTTGCACCTCCATAAACATTAGCCTGTATCACACCAGATTTATCTCTAAGCTGTAGTGAATTCCCGCCCCTGCCCGAGCAAATGCAAAGACAAGCTTGTCCCACCTAAAGTCCCGTTTTCACCTTTTAATGTGCACACTTCATGTTCAGGCATCTGCTCCTCCCAACTCCTTAACCTAAACTTAGCCTAGGAATATGCTGGAGGGACATTTTTTAGGTGAGAGGGAAGACAGAGGTAGGATAGGGTCAAACAGCCCCTGTGGGTTTTTACTTTATTTCTGCAAGTACTAAGTTACCAGCCAAGAAATCCTGATACTGCCAGGCTTGATGCTCTGAGAATGGAGTCTTTCCAGAGGCCTGTCCTGTAGGTCTCTACTGCTGTTACCATGAGCCAGCTGCCGCCTCCAGCAGAGGGGCTGCAGGCCACTGCTTTGAGGACGCCCTGGCCTTGGGTAGCCTGGTAGTGCCCACGAGCTGGCCTGAGGCCCCTGCAGCACAGGCAGCACGGCCCTGCTGCCTGGGCGCTGGTGCAGGAGCGGCTTCCGCGCCGGGCTCCACTGGGGGAGCCAGCATGCACAGCCCTCAACGCCAGCCGGCCCGGGGCTGCGCGCAGCCAGTGCCTCACCCAAAGGCCACGGGCCACTCTGGCTGCATCCTCCCTTTCTCTGGGCTGCAGAGACCAGCTCCTGGCCTCACAGGAAGGAAAATTTTGCAGATTTTCCACCACTGAGGGCCTCCGAGCCCAGACTGCTGAGAGCATCCCTGCTCTCCTCTCTGTAGGGCTTGCATGCCCACCGCACTCTTAGTGCGCACAAGCCTCTGCGGTTGCACAGACTGAGAATGGCTGACATTTAAGCCACACTTCATAAAGTATTTTCAACATATTAAATCAAGGAGATTTGTAACATTAAATGATAAACTAAAACAAATTTTTAAAAGGAAATTCTGCAGTGTACAGCATGCACTCAGGCTCCTGACACACCAACCCTCCCTCCTGGTGCCTCCCTGCCGGGCGCTCGTGCAGCCCCTGCGCTACAGCCTCCTGCCCACGCGGCCGGTGGGTCTGCCGGGGCGTCTCGGGGGGCAGCGCAGCGGGACGGCGCCGGAGGCAGCAGCCTGCAGGGCCAGCCTGAGCCCCGGACACCCGCGCAGCTCCGAGCCACAGCCCCACAGCTCTAGAAAAGAGCCTGGCAAACTGGTGGATTAGTTAGTGCAGGAAAGAAAGCAAAATTACTTTGGGTTATTAAAGAGAAATGCTTTGCTGACAGTAAAATGGGATAATAGGGAAGGCTAACATCTCTGTTACATCCTTTCATTTCTTTTCATATGAAAATGCATACTTCTCACTTCTAGTCACCAGGAGAGCTGTTAAGTGATTGCCTTGGAGGTATCAAGATGTAACTGGAAAACAATACGCAGTTTCACAGATAGCACAAAGTTTGTTACAGTACAATTGGTTACATTCCAGTCTAATCCTGTTTTAAAATAAAACAAAGTAATATAAATATATGTAAAGTAGGTACTGCATCGGATTTGTTGTACAAACAGGACATAATTGTCACTGTATCCCTTGAGATATTTTTGGCAAGGTTTTAGAAAAAAAAAAAAAAGGACTGGAGCAATCTGAAGGCAGAAAGGAAAAAGTGGAGCACTTTGTATCACAGTAATCCAAAGAAAAACAAGGCTGACAAAAAGTTCAGTAACAAAAAAGTAATTATCTCAAAAGTTAAGGACTGAGAAAATCAAACTCTGCAAAAGGACACAAACAGGACATTGAACACTACCTACCACACAGAACTAGGCTGGTGATCCATCTAGTCATGCAGCCTGTTGCCAATGACTGCAAAATGCTTTAGAGGAAGATCTGAGAAACGCTCAGCTGAAAATTATGAGGGAGTTCTAAGACATTCTCCTCGCAGCTGGCTCTTCCTGAAGCATGGAGTATAATGCTTTGGGGTTTTTTGTTTGTTTGCTTGCTTGTTTTTTACAGTTCTGTATTGCACAGTATGGCCCAATCTTTCCCATATACAACATCTGTCAAAAACTGTAGTTCCAGAACTGTGGTCATCATATTTGCCAGAGCTTTTGGTTCTGGAACGGGCCTCCTTGCCAGAGGAGATGCGGGGCAATTCTGGATGCCAGAGCAATCCTGACTGCAGCTTTCAGAAACTGCTCAGGAAGTTGAACAACATCCTCCCCCAAAATCTCTGGCATACAAACAGCACCTACAGGATTTATCTGCTCTTTGTTGCCTGTACAATTGTTTTAATACACAAAGTAGGAAAATATGCACATAACTGTAAATAGAAATACCATACTGAG
Source organism: Tinamus guttatus (assembly GCF_000705375.1). The sequence goes on from NW_010589487.1 coordinate 322,132, forward strand.
GTACACATCAGCCAAGCTGTTGCACCCATGCACCCCCATTTGCAGAAATGAGAAACTGTTAATCTTTGTGAGGACAAAAGAAATCGACAGCGAAGGCACTTGATTAACAGCCCTAAATCCATCATTTCTCCCAGCAGGGCAAGAAGGGGTGGCAATATCCACCCAACAACAGATCTTTGCCACTTTTGCTATTTTCCTACACAGGAAAGTTCTGTAATTTTTTCTCTGCAGCTTCCAAAATCCTTTTTCTTCCTAAGCCCTGGACTGTGCAAGGTCTGCAAGGCAGGCGGGATTTGCCCTAGAAAAGGCGAGAGCCACTTCCACATGAAGTACTTTGGTATCCCCCATCATCCCAGTGCTCCCCGTGGGGCTAGCTGCACCGTGCAGCGCAGTCACAGCGGCCTCGGCAGGTTAGTTCTTGGAACCAGGTGAAACTTCTTGAATGATCTCCCAGGGCGGTAGCAGCTGTGGCAGCAGCAGATCAGCTTTATAACTGGTTTAATAATTATTAGATAGATATAGCAGAGCAGTACTTTTTTTCCTTTTTCTTTTTTTTTTTTAATTCAAATTATTTTTTGCTATCAGATTGATTCATTTTTACCATGTCCCCAATGTCATTTCAAAGCACTATTTATATGCAGTGTATAATATTGATTTAATTCTCCTCCCAGTATAGCCTAATATGATAACTAATCGTGTGCAATAGCTGAAAGTCCACATTGTATTTTTATCTTGCCTTTATGGCGGCTTTCAGAGTTGATTAAAAAAAAAAAACAAAAAACCCACCACCATCACCACCCACTGCATTAATCCTTCACTGTCAAACTAATTCAGCATTCCTGTATATATCTTTTTTTGTTGTGTCTTATTTCAGTCCCAACCTGATCAAGGTTCCGCTGTTTTCCATTTCACCAAAGTAAATTCTGTGCATGTGGCATGTGTCCAAACTTGCTTACCAGAAATTATTTTCCATAAATACAGAAGTCTTAAACCACCTTTCCTTGGTAGAATTTAAAAATTCCGTAATTTAATTCTAGCCAATGTTTCCTGGGGTTTTGTTAATTCTCCACAACTACACCTCATTATCCTCCTAAATGACAACACACAAAAAGTAACTGAATAGTGCTCCTGTCCTCGTTAGGTCAGTGAGGAAGCACCTGTTTTCAAGCTTGCAATGCTGCTGCATAAATTCATTTTACACACAGAAACGCAAAAGGCTCCTGCATCCATATAAGCTCTAATATGCATATAAACTCTCCTTAGCAGCACAGATAAGTGTTGTGTGAACTGTACAGGAGCCTGCCAAGGCAGGCACTCAACAACCAGCTCCAAACCTATCTTGACAGCTCAGGAGCACAAAACAGCACAGGGATGGCCAGCTGCTCCCAGCTTGGCTGCCATAAGGTCAGATCTGTGGGGACAGACAGCCAAAATCTATTTGCACTGCATTTCCCCTGGCTGAATAAACTTTGCAAGCCTTTGTGCAATTCCCTCCCTGCAGGACACATACACGGGCCACACACACAGAGCCATGCTCTCCATTTCACTGGCCAAATGACCTGTCCATTTTCCAGGTGGTGAGACAACATCGTATAGGTGGGCAGTGTCGGGCTCACACAACCCCAGCTGCCCAACACTGATCATGAGGACTGAAAAGAAGCCAAAGATCCAGACTTCCTGCAACCAGCATCGGCTTAGTGCATGCTGCAGAGCAAACCTGCTCTCTACTCTCGATGCCACTGTGCTGGAAAGGGTGGCTCAGCTACCTGCACCACAGACGTGCTGCCCACTGGTGAGGCAGTGCTGGTGCAGTGCTCTAGAGATGTAAGCAGCTGTCCAAGAGATAAACACTACTCCAAAATGTTTAGAAATACCACATTTGCCTTTCACTGCAGCTTTGGAATATTTCTGCTTCTGCTAAACCAAGCAATATAAAGAACTTAAAAATTAAATGCCCACACAAGAAACTTCCCAGATTCTTATAAATTTCCTAAAAGATTTGGGATCTATTTCATTCAGACAGGCATTACAAATTATTGTTTTCCTTGAGGTCCTTAGGTCTCCAAATTTCAGAGCAAGTAACTCAGTTTTATTTTAAAAAAGCACTCAGATTATAGTTTTGAGAGACTGTTTTACAGAATTCTGCATTTTGAGAAGAAAGTGATAAGCTTACCAACAGCCTCCTGCAATAGCCAAACCTCCGGCTTCCATCTTCCCCAGTCAGCATGAAAGAGAAGGTCTCACTAGAAGAAGATAAATTGTCCAGATCTTACTATGTTATACATATCATAAAAGATTACTAGCTTACACTATTTTACAGTGTAGTTGTGTGGTAGGTCATTTAAAAAGCAATACTTCCTTATCCAGTGAGTTATGCTACCCACTGGAGCACCTTCTTCCCATCATCTGGGTGTACTGTACTCCACCTTCCTTCCTTAGTCCTTAGTTAGATCCTCTCTTTGGCCCATGAAAAGTGCTGTGTTCACTTACAAGCAGAACCAGATACTCTCTTAAAGAACAGAAATCACTTTTTAAACTGGAAACAACACAACCTTGAAAAATCCACCTCATTTCATATCCTCCTCTGGGACAAGTACTATTTATAATGGACAAATTGTTAAAACTGCAGTTACAGCCCAGGTAAGGGTAGGTGGGTGCGGTGCCAAGGCTGGTAAACACTGCTGACTGCTCTGCAAGCTTGAAATGGCATTGTATAGAGCATGTCTCCTTTGTGTTGCAAGGCCAGGGTCTGTGTAATTACAGCAGCAGAATTACAGCAGATCTTACTGAAGATCTGTCTAGGAGAGCAGCAGAAGTGTATGCCGTGCAAGCCTGGCTGTGTGATGCTCGCACCCACCATATCCAAAGCTCTCTGCTTCTTCTTCAGTTTCAGTAACTCATTCTTCAAATGCTTCTAAGTACTGAATATAGCCAAGCAACACAGCATATACCATTACTGTAGAGTTATGTGGTATGTGCCCTGTGTAAGCTAGTAAAATGTTCCATACTTATTTTTGGCTAGAGTGATTCACATAGGTGAATGCTAGTTCCACGTCACAGTTGAAAGTCCCGTCAGACATGCCCTGAAAATGTCTTACTTCACTTAAACACATCTTCTGCTACACATCTTAGAAAGTCATGCCATATTTTGGATGATCCACTTTTACCCCTTCGGATCATCAAGTTCTAGTGATGGAAAACAAAGATACATTTCTGAGGTTTCTTTGAATGATAATTCTTTTGAATGCCCCTTTTTCTGCAGTTATCCAGCTCTGAAGGTAAGAAAATCTGCTCCTCTGCTGACATAAAGCACACTCAAAGAAAACCCCTTCAGAACAGCACTGAATCAAGCTGGTTCAAGAGGTGCTCTGCAACGTTACACAAGCCTTAGAGGGTAGTGACCAGGGCAGGTGGTGGGCAGGGCTTTGGCCTTTTTGGAGATTTATTTTAAATACTTCCATTTATGCTTTTGGATTTGGCACAGGGAGTAACCTTCTTTCCCTCAGCCACAGAGGCCTGTGAGCCAGACAGAATGGAGAAGAAAAATAATACAGAACTTAAAAAAAAAAATTAAATACAGCTGCTTGAGTCTGAAGTGGCCAAGACTCAAGCTGCTACTTCCTTAATTGGGCAAGGCGAGCGTGTGGCTGCTCCAGATGCACTCCATCAGCACAGAGCCGCCGCGGAGCACAAGGGAGTTTACCTGCTGTACTCGGAGACAGGGAGCCAGTCCTTGGCATCAGGAAAGCAGAACTGAGGGATGGCCTTGAGGCGCTCCTCTGCTTCACGCATTTGTTTGGTGGGTCTTTCCAGCTGCAATGGCAAAACAGAGGTTCACTGGGGCTGTCCTTCGTGCCAGCTTCTCAGCAGGGGTTTGCTGAGGAGCTGTGAGGAGCAAGGGCCCATCGGCTTGTTCTTTATTTGTGCTTAGCAGACTGGGGCAGACTGGCCTGAGGCTGGTAGATGCCAGCACAACAGAATAATCACTGACAGACGCTTGTTCGCCTGAAGTTCCTCTGTTGCACAATGGCTGCTTAAAGCTCAGTCCTATCTCAAATTCCTTTCTGCTGCAAGACCATGAGAGAAGTGCCATGGCTTAGCAGAAGTCTTTCCATTGACATCAGTGGCTTTTGGCGCAAATCTTAATACAGCCAAATTGAGTTAAAAGTGAAATATTTAGAAACTAAATTTAAAGACAGTACTTAAACAGTCAGGCCAAACTCTCCAGCACTGGGAAAGGCAATTTTGCAAATTAGGAAAATACTCAATCACCATTTCTGTGTTCCTCACTGTATAACAGAACACTCTGGAAAAAATCTGAAAACTGAATGATTGACTCCATTTAAGAAACAGATTTGTCCTAATTTTCCCACTTAATCATTTTATTGTTCTTAGCCAAAATGATCTTACAAAGCAGTTAGGATAAACTGAACATAAGAATTTTTCTTTTACCTTGGGAAACTGATATGTCACTTCTGGGAGGTAAGTATTTTTAGAGGGCTTCTTTTTCAGTGACACTACCACAAAATATTCAAATAACTCCCGTTCCTGCCATTCAATCAGCTCCAGTTCCAGGGTTCGGTAGCTTGGAGCTCTTTTCAGCATTGACTGGATGTGCACTAGACGCTGCGTATGAGCTAGCATTTCAAAGAAAACAGAAAGAGAGCTAGATCATTACCTGGGAATGCAATGCGTATGCATAAGCCATTCACACAGAACTTGCATTTTGCCAAGGTATTACTCCAAGCACATTCTCCTTTCAAAAGCAGGCCTTTGCACTGTAGTCTCTCTCACTAATTCTACCAATAAATCAAAACTCTAAGTGGTGAAGTGATGCAACACCAAGCCACCAAAACCATCTGCAGTTCCTCTGCCAAGGATCTGTCTTTTCTTCCCTTTTATTCCCACACAGAGCCAGCTTACAAGCCCTTTTGTGGGCATGCAGATGCCTCTAGCATGGCACACTCCTTAGGCCTGAGCTGGACCTGGTCTACCTTGGAGGAAACCAACTCCATGAGCAGTGTATGCAGCACAGCTCCACATTGGGCAGCGCTGAAGGCATACTTCCACCTCCCCCATAGCACAAGCCCAGCCCTGCAAGCTGTTGATGGGAAGGGGAAGATGAAGGGGAAGGGCAAAATCCCTCCTGCAGAAGTGCTTTGCTCATGCCAGTTCATCCTGAGAGGCAGACTCGCATTCATGGCCATATCCAGCTCTGATCCAAAGATACTTCCCAGTGCAGGTACCTGTCCCCAGATCATTCAGGCAGAGTAGTCAGTCACATCATTACCAACAAGTAAAAAGAAGTTAAGTGAAAACAGCTGCCTGGGTTCTTTTCCCACCTCTGCACAGCAGGATCTCTGCACGCTGGCAGGCAAAATGTTAGCGCTGCATGTCAACCCCTTAGGACTTTATTCATTGACACGGCTTGTAATTAGCAAAAGGCAGACTGTCCCTTGTGGTTGGGAAATAAGATGTCACAGGCATAGGATCACATCAGTAACTAACCACCTGAAAGGAGGGGAAACCCTCTGATGATCAGCTGTCATGGACTGGTTCAACACCAGCAAGATTAAGAGTTATCCTGATAAAGTGCTCTGGATCTCGGTGTGCCTGCACAGCCAGGGAAGACAAATCCCCAGCAAGCAGCCTGTCCTGCTTTGAGCTCTCTTGTCTCTTGCTGCTGGCTGGTATACGTCCTATTGGCAAGAGAAAGAGAGAGGAGCCCATCACACCCCAACTGCTGGTGACCTAAAAAATCCTGTCAAGCTACATGTGACAACTGGACCTTTGGCTCAGGATGCCCTGAGGATCCTCCCTTCCACAACAACAGGGGAAAAAGGCTCCCAGTTCCCAGAGTAACCAGAATAACTTCTCAACAACACGAGAGCCCAGACCCTGCCTGATTTCCTTCGCAAACTATGGGCAAGAGCAAACTCTGTATTTTTCACACAATGGAAAACAAAACAAAAGGTGCTTTTGAAGTGGAATCTGTCTACAAAAGAGGGATGAGTCTCTTCCTCACGCCTTACAACATGTCATTTACAGCTGGTTTTGTGTGAGGTACTATGTGTCTTACTGCCCCTTAACCTGAGCAATTCTTTTTCTCCTCAAACGTTTTCCATCAGACAAACAAGAGTATTTACCTCATAACATAGCTCTGCACTGCTGTTTTTTCCCCCCCTCACTTATTAATAACATAATAGATTTGAGGATTTTTTTTAATAATAAAATCCACTGTTGCTGCCTTTGTCTTTTTTATTTTTCTCTCTGTGTATCAAGACTCTTGACAATGAGGAAGTTTGCTGGCTTTTTTTGCGGCTCATTTGCAGCTCATTTGCTGGCTTGGTTCAAGTAGAGTTTGTGCAGGTACTGTGCACTGATAAATAAATTTCTACAATTTGGAAGCTGCAGATCTATAAAAGAGTAGGAGAGTAACAACTGCTTTGCTGGATCAGACCCAGTATGTTGCCTATGTTGCCTCCAACAGTGACTAGCAGTAAATGCTTAAAGCGGTGAATAAGACAACAGTACATGTACCTAACCCTATCCCTCCAGAGTTTTCACCCAGTAGGCTGTCTGGAAAACACCAGCATCGATGATACGGCTGACAAAACAAATCTGTCAAAGGTTCAACTGTTCTTCATTAGACAAGACAGTTGCCAAATCCTTGTTAGAACATCACAGGTCATTTGTCCTTGCTTTCCACATTCATGCTCCTATGTTGGAAACTTTGATCTAGTATAGTTCAAGAAGGAAAATATGCCATAGCTGAAGAATGTTGACAGCACCTGTGATAGTGGCTGACTAGAAATACTGAAGAGCGACCCCTTACCTTTAAACCTGTCATCTGAGTCACTCTCACTCTCACTGTTTTCATCTGCAAGAGAAATAACGAGGGATCAGTTAATGCAAAACCAAAGCAAACAAAAATTTGGTATAGCGCAATGAGACTGGGAAAGAATCATATCTCACACTGAGCCTTGTGATCCTCACGTGTTCTCCTCAGAGTTTTAAAACATACTGAAGAAAAACAGTTTGAATGACTCCTCTAGATTGTGGTTTCCCTGGAAGACATTTCGATTTTGCTTGAAAATAAGAGCTTTGCTTGATGAAAATGCAGCATTCATTCTCTCTGGGAGCAAAAGATTACACTTCCTCATGTGGACTAAACTACAGATGTGAATGCACCATTTGGAAAATGGATTTTAACGCTTTCACTTATTTTTTAGACTTCTACTTTTAAAGGGAAGTTAAGCAGCATTTGGGAAATGAAGAGAAGCCTTATGGGCTTCCCCTGGGCAAGGTTTTCACTTGGCAGAACTCACCATACCAAATGTAACAGGCAAAAGGTTATCTTCTGATAAAACACAGTTCTCAGTTTCTGATTTTGCTCTTTAATCTTCTTTGTACTGCTACTACAAGCATAACCCGATTCTCTCTCTGGACCCACGCTTTTCCATGGGAACCCAAAGCCCAGAATGAATTATAGTCACATGCTCATGTCAGAAAAAAGGAATGAATGAATTGCAGGGTTAAAACTGAATTCTGGATAAAACTTGCAAACTCAAACTGCTGACCAAGTTGAATAAGTAAAAGGCTGGGTGAGTTTTTAGTCAGCCATGGTACTAAAAGCATAGACACCACTGAGAGATTTGGTTTCTTTTTAGCCCATCCCCATTTTCTCCTTTGGCAGAAAAAAAGTTATTTTTGTAAATACGGGAAAGTTTTAAACAAAGAAGAGCATAAGGTAGATGTAGTGGAGAAAAGAAGGAAATCCTGTAACGTTCAAATGGACTCACTGAACTTTAATGCTTGTGTCATACCTCTCAAGGAAGCTGTCTCAATATTGGACATAGAAAGTTTCTTCAATCGCTTTTTTCCTCTTTTTGCACTATAAATGGAATTAATTCTTTGAACAAGCTGTAAAAGAAGAAAAACAGTCAGTGAAAACACACACATTTCTGCTAGGAAACTTTTAATTAATTAATCTATCCAAACAAAATTTGGCCATGGATGATAGGGCAACTGTGTCCTCTAACTTCTTTACTTTTTCAAAGTGGATTCGTATCTCTCTTGTTTTGGATCTCAGTGACATTTTACTTCTTTACCGATGGATATATTTTCAGAATTAATTAACAAAACCAGAAACCTAAATCTTATTTTCAAAGCTGACTTGTAAAAAATGTACAATGAAACCGATGATTCGAAAGCACACTTCAGAAATTTTATCCCTTTACCACCTCATTCCCATCTAGGCTGTTTATTGCTTCACTCATGCTGTCTAAACACAGTGATCCATTAGCCATATCCAGCTTTCCCAAACTCTCATGGACCTTAAGATCATAACAAATTTCAAACACAAGAGTAACACATCTGTTAGCAGCTCTCTGGAACTGTGATTTTAGTGTATTCAAATAAGGACAGAAGGACTGGCTCTTACTTTTTAAAGCCTTTTCAGGTGCAGAATAAATCAGCAGCTTTGAATCCAGACGATATCATTTGAGGACCTGGCCCATACAGGCTTCTCCTCCCTCCCCCTTCCAACATGTGCTGTGTTAGAGAGGTACTCTATCTGCTTTCTTCAAATGTAGCCTGACCTACCAAAGTGTTTCCAAGTCAGCTACTAGTGCCAGCTAAAACAGAATTTGCACTTCTGGTAATCATCTTTAAGACCTCCCTCTGCAGAGCTAATCCAGACATTAACTGTTTACCAAAGAAAAGATCTGAGATGATGGAAAGTATTAACTAGATTAACTAGTGTTTAGTGGCTTTACAAGAGTTTGGGATTACTAAGAATTAGTAATTAAACAGAATATTATTATTTCTGATGAAATAATTCCCAAATATGAAGCTATTAATCTTCATAAAGGCCTTGTGAGTCAGAAACAGCATATTTCACTCCATAGCAGCTTTCCTCATAGAGTTACAGAACAACTAACAAAAGCTGTTTTACTTCAGCTTCACAAGAGAAAAAAAACTGAGTGAGAGCAGCCAACCTGCCCTAGCCCAGCAGAACGCCAGGAAGACAGCATGCACTGAAACCAAACGTTGGGTCCACAGTTCAATCACACTACCTGTATCTTATCAGAGATCGTATCAGAAACACGCATCCAATTTTGATGGGAAATTTTACAATTACTGTTCAAATCCTCCTCCTGCCTATACCAACATATGGCCACAGCAGCTTCTGCCTGGTGATGGCAAGAGCCTGGCCCAGACCCCTGAGCTGAAAGCGTTAAGACGCTCGCTTGCTGGCTGCCCTGAGGAGGCGTTTGGGATCCGGCCCCGCGTGCTGAGGCGGCGCACGCCGCCTGGCTCGGGCTGGCGAGAGGCGGCTGCGCCGGCAGCTCTCCGCTCGCGGGATGCCTCGGCTCCGCTCGTCGGGAACCCGCGCCGCCGGCGGGAGGAAATCCTGCCTGGCTCCCGCGCGGACGCCAGCCCTGGCCAGGCAGAACAAGGCTGTGGGAAGGCGGGCGAGGGGCCCCGCTGCCATTCCGCACACCCCTCGTGAGCTGCTTCTCCTTGCCCTGCTTCAGCTGTGCCATCATGAGTAAAATCCTGCACTGGGGTGACTACAACCCAGGGTTTAAAGCACTTAACTGTGGTTTCCCAAAGCACCCTGTCATCTTCTCTTCGTGCTTTGCATCTGTGGAGGCCCAGAGTAGATGGGGAAGGATGGGAGCTTCTGAGGTTCAAGCTTTTCCTCTGTAACTACACTTATTTTATTAATAAAGGCATGAGATTTTCCAGTAATACGTGATTCTAGGAGCTAAAGCTGTCAGAAAGATATAAATCATCCTGAGACTTCTGTTAAAATTATGAACATTCATATGTTGAAAACATAATTTTGTATGTGGAGAATGTCTGACTTAAATCAGACAAAAAATGAAACCTAGGTACAAAATCAGCAGCTAAACTTGCCAAGTATTACAGTGACTGGCAAGTAACTGTGAATTACTCCTTAACTAAACACTCCTACTGCATGCTAGTTTATGCAGGAAAACAATATATTCCAAGAAAATAAATATATAGTAAATATTAAGGATATATGATTAATTTCCTTCTTTTTTGTTTGCTTCCTGCTTAGCACAAACTTCAGAGTAATTGAAAGGAATACAAAAATCTCCCTCAACTCACAGTATTTATAGCCATGTACTTTAAAATAAGTCCTTTAACAAGAACAGGAAAGAGTAAAAATGAGCTTTGTTCACAAGCCAAAAATAAACATATTGGCAGTTCTCTCCCCTCTCTTTGCTATTGTACTAGAAAAGATTTATTTTTTTTTTCACATCCTACTTTGGAAAATTTGAACTTCTTGAAAAAGAGAAAATTAGTTTTTACTTTAAAGCCATCAAGACAACAGAGCTATCAGGTTGGGGCAGATTGTCAGGAAACAAGCGGAAACTTACTGGGTCAATAACAGCTATTTCCCTGAGAAGAGCAAGAAAATGAGGAAAAAAAACCCTCTTCAGATGCCGCTGCACATTATGCATAAGTACTCAGTAAGTATCCATTCAAAATCATCAAATTAGTTACAAAACTACTCTGAAAGAAGTAAAGAAAACTGCTGTAGAAAATGATGTTGGTTTAAAACCAACCCTGGGCAAAGCTGGGTCTCAAGTGATTGCTGCTTAAGGGCCAATGGAGAGCTACCCACTTCTATAGACGGGATCTCCACAGCATAGGTGTGTGCAGAAAAGTTTTGGGGCCCCAAGAATTTCTGTTTCTGTTTAGACTGGGATCTCCACAGCATGGGTGTGTGCAGAAAAGAAAAGTTTTGGGGCCCCAAGAATTTCTGTTTCTGTTTAGACCTCAATTTTCTTTTTGGAGGCAATAAAGCTTTCAGTGATGGGTAAAAGCTGTAAAGAATTTGGCAAGCTCTTTCAGACAGGTGAGCTACCCTCAACACAAGCCTCAGAGCTGAGGTCTTGAAATCAGTTTAATGTGCAGCTCTGAGGCCCAGAAGTCAAACCTAAGGAGCACTCAGACCCCTTTAACCTGAACCAGATCGCCTCTATTTTGACTAGGCCCTTGCAATTCCTTTGGGCTGTGGGCAGATGCAGGGATGTAGATGTGGCCATTTACTGTGTGGTGGCAATGGTCCCCACAGCGTAATATTGGCCCCTGTAGGACCAGTTTACACAGGTCATGAGCTGCTCTACCCTAGCGTTTTACCACTGGTGAAACCCGAGGCTGGACCCTCTGACGCTTTGCTGGGACACAGCAACCCTGGCAGTACCTTTGGGATCCTCCTGGCTCGGCGCGTAGAGAGCAGCTCGCTCGTGGTGCTCAGGCTGTCCTCGTGGAGGCTGCCGGGGGGGGGGGGGAAGGCGAGCTGCGGCCGCCGCTGGCTGCTCGGCTTGGAGGGCAGCTGCAGGAACAAGAACAGTTTGAGCTCTTGCCAGCCTCGGCAACATGGACAGCAGAAGTGGCTGTCTCTGAGAAAGGGGGGGCTACACAAGGCCACCACGCCAGGGAGCCACTGCTCTACGGAGTATGCGTGAAATACGGGGTTCAAGGTCAAAATTAAAAGATAAGATAATGAAAAGATAGTATCTAAGAGTTTGTTTAAGCTCTGTTTGCTTTGCTGCGATCTAGGAGAGAGCAAGCCATTTACTCCACCTTGCTCTCCCTGTTTGCTTGTGCACCTAACTGTCCTTCCTGTATCTACCTCAAACATTGACTGATATGACTACAAAAAGCACCATGCTGTCAAGCAACTGCTAACTAGCATTTGCCAACATTTTTGGACATACACCTGCACCCACAAGTAATAAATGCCTCACTTTCTTATGTGCAAGATTAATCTACTAAGGGATATACATATATTTTAACGGAAATATGTTTATGTGCATGTATATATTTTACATATATATATTTTCTCAATTGCAGCCATACAACCTGGCATTAAACCTAGGTGCCTCTGTTCATTTTCCATCACAAATACATCACTGTCAATAAAACATTCTTTTTATGTGAGAACTTAAAAACTGAAACTAGCAAAGGGGAAAGGAGAAGACTGAATGGGACTCAAAATGACCATAAGCCAATGCTTTTGAGGTCTCTGCTCACCACGGGTCTGCAAGCCAGGAAAATTCGCAGTAGTGTATATTCTAGTAAGAGGAATTCTTTTGGAGATGACTGTCAAAAGTCTGCTGACCTCCTGATCTCTTCCATCTTGTTCATCATGACCCATGACTGAAAAGTTATGTTGCTAATCCAGCTATGTTGCTAATGCTGGAAAAACTGGGAGATAAATGGTTTCCAAAGCTGCTGTTCTTCGGGAAATGGAGACTTTTCTACTTCTGGTCATTGGAGAATTACCCAGGCCCATAGTTGACTTGCTGCTAGTGTCTCTTTGCTTTATGTATCAGAAAAATGACTGCGCAGTTACGGCAGAACTGACAGAAACTCCCGGCTGCATTTCAGAAAGAAGCTACCACAGTAAAGATAGCACCATTGCTAAGATAACAGAGATTATTTATTTACTGAGTAACTGCAGAGAAGCCACTCAAATCTGTATGTCTTCTGGGCATACTTTTTTAAAGGGAGATACCCTTTACCCTACATTTTTGCTTTATTTACAAGGATTCCCCCTGAGGCATGAACAGTATCATACCATGGATCCATACGGATACTGCCTTACTTGGATCCTCTAGGTGTTATCACAATTCCTGTTAACACACACATACAGAGTACAGCCAAAAATCATCACGTGCAATGTGCCTCTTGCTACGAAGTTGCCTTCCCTGCCGCAGTTTCTGTTTCTCCTCATTCTATCTGATCACTCGCTTTCTAACTTGTTGCTCCCCTCTCAGTAACTTTGCTGAGAATATTCCTGTTTTGAAATGATGTGCCAGACGTATACTAAGAATCCTGATCATACTTTCAGCTTTTGGACTGCAGTGCCCTCAAGGAACCCAACACAGTAATTAAATGAAAAAATACTAGTTTTTGTTCTAGTCCACTCTACAAGACCACAATATGATATTTGGTCGCCTTTTATTCAATACAACTTTCTTTTTTGTGAAGTCAGTGCATCTAAGTTCATTTAAAACAATTTTGAATTTGAAAATTATATACACGATAAATATTTATTTTTCCTTATGAATCCAATGACTCCAAACAGCAAAGAAACATGACATTTCCCAGCTTTCACAGAAAATCAGGCTACTTTGGAAATTCAGCACAAAATGAAAAGTCTGCTGAGTTCCTGCTCTTTACTTTATGTTGTCAACAGAGCTTGCGCAGCCGCCTTAGTTAAATGCATGCAGGTTTTGCTGATTATTTTATTATTTATTTATTAGGGGGGGGCAGGCTTGGCCTACTCCATCTTACAAGAAAACATGCAGCACTGCACGGTACCAAGTTACAACACGCCTCATGTAACAGCACATTCACAAGACCAAGGAACTCTGTTCTTTTCCTCCTGTTCCTACTAAACCCTCAGCTGCAAGTTTGGAGGCAATTCACAAAGAGGCTCAATAAAATGAAACTTTTAGGGCCAGATTCAGCTCCCTGAACAACAGCAGAGGGTTTCTGGCGACACATCGAGGCTTTACCCAGCGCCCCTCAGGGTTATTCCAAACAGCAAATAGCTTCTGCAATCCAGGGCTGAGTAACTTGGAGCTGCCAAGAGCTTTTGCAGCAACCATTGCTATATTTGAGCTTGCTCTTTTCCCATTTTGCCCTTCTCCTTCCCCACAGCTGCTCCTTTTCCCATGCCCTGAGCGATTCCCTTGCAGAGTTGGGAGCGAGCGTCTCGCGGGGAGAGCGTTACCTGCGGAGGTGCTGTGTATTTCCTGTCCTGCGGACTCCACATCCTGTGCAAGGAATCTAGGGAATTCTCCGAGAGCTGATGGGATTTTCGGCCCGCGTGACGCCCTTTCAGCTCCACATCCTCATACGGGTTTTCCTTGGGTGACTCGCCTTCACATTTTTTTAAAAAGAAAAACAGACAGGAATGTATAAAAAAAAAAATCATGTGAACTAAGTGAAAGGCTTTTACAAAGCTCCTCAGTTTTCAGCATGACTCATCCCTCTAGCTGCAGCTGGAAGTATTTGGATTAAGACTTGGCTATGAGGTCAACAAGTTTCTTTTTTCTTTTTTTCCTTTTTAATAAAATGCAAAGATTTCACAAGACGTGCTTCTGAGCATCCGCAGCTGTGCATAATTTATTGATATATAAAAACAAAGACACCTAACTACTTTAAAGTATATCAGTAGATTTTATAAAGCTACAGCAGCCGCTCACAAGGTGAATGCACGGCACTAGTAACTGTTCTCAACACACCACCTTACACAAGGCAAGGCAGCTTTCACTTGACGCTACCTTCGTTCTTCCCTTCCCCCTAGAGAAGAAAGAATAAATGCTTCAAGTCAGCAGTGTCAAGAGAGCAGATTGGGAAATGGGAAGGATGAGGTAACAATTTTTGCATGGACCGTAATGTGTCCTCCAAGTGTTCTTTAGAAGTCCTTCATGCTTTCTAATTAAGCAGCTATCCAGTTCAATTTGCCTAGAACCAATAGCTCCCAAAAGGCTATTCATCTAGCCAGTGATACATGGACACTTCAGTAGTCAATCCCTAAACATGAGGTAAATGAAAAAAAAACCAAAACAAACAAACAAAAAAACCCAACTAGAAACAGACTGCAGCCTTAAAACTGTTAGTGTTTGAAAACCAGAACCAAATTTTATAACCTAGATTAACCTATGAGATCTAATATCCGTTGGTAGCCATTTCTGTATCTTCTGAATCCACTAATCTTCTCACTAGACTAAGAAACATGAAGACGAACAAACATCAGTAAATAGAAAAATCTGTATCCATAGAGAATCATCCCCACAAAGTGACCTACTCAAATTCAAGCCTGCAACATGCAGAACCTTGAGAAATGCAGGAAGTTCAAAGCTTCTGAATCGCTTGCTTTTGTTTTTATATCTATTGACGACCCTAAAACATGGTTTTAGCAAAATATACACAACAATTCAAGCTATTAAATATGAATTCTAAGAGAAATGCAGTTGTATTACATATTGTATTAACTGAGAGTTGATGACAAAAGTATAGCATGCTTTATTATTCACAATAATTATGTTATAAAAACTGTTCATCCCCTTTAAATGATGGACAACTGAGCGACAGATCTTTCCAGTGACAGTAGGCTCTGGATTAAAACCTAGTACGCTTGACTATCCTATTTTTGTTGTTCTAGACAGAATGTTTCACTTCCTCTTTATACACAAGGAAACAGTTTGTGCTTCCCACTGCACTGCTCAGCCTGGAAGCGTGGGACTGCTAGATTCATTGATTACGGTGGCAAAAGCTTTTGCTTAGCAAGTTCACACACTCGCATGTTACAAGTATTGAGCAAAAATATAATTTTACTTCAGCAAGGAATCACATGAAGATTTTTAACCAGCTGTAAGCACAAGTGAACATTTTAGCATTGTTTTAATTAGAAAGCCTGAATAGCTGCTACTCTTGAGGAATGTTTGAGTTGGCAGTCAGAGCTCATTATCTCATCCAGAGGGAATCCAAATCTAGGGGCTGTGCTCTCACAGGCAGCCCATACACAGCATGGAAGGACGACCTTCAGGTGCAGAAAGTGCTTTCAGGAAAGGCCTTCTGAGGAAGGCAACCAACAGGATAAATCTACAGCAACAAATATTCCTGCAAAACACTTAAGCCACACAAGTCTTGGGAAGACCCCCCCTTCTGCAGAAAGAAAATAAAAGATAGACAATTGCACACTAATTCTATTACTTGCAAGCTCTAGAGCTCCAGATATGATAATCATAACAACAATAAAGAGTAAATGTTGCAAAACGCTTTTATGTACAGCTAATTGGACTGTAGCTAGCATAATAAAATTTCTTGTAAGCCCAAGTCAAGTATAGGTCAAGCGAGCATTTCAGAATGGATTAATAGATATCAAAATGCCCGACTACATTAGATAGCAGTTAAACATATGCTTCCTTGTGAAAACAAGTGTTATCTCTTTAAAATGTACAATACTTAAAAATTTTAGCTCAATTCCCTTTCCAAGATTCAATGTAAAATGAAATTGCTTGAACCCAGTTAAATTTGTAATAAAATAAAGGGAAGTCTTGGATGGAGAGGGAGAGAGCAGCAAGGGACCACGCACAGAGGCTGCTTTCTGGCTCGGATTCCCTACCAAAAGAATGCTCAGGCCAAATTCCTCTTCAGCGTAACATGAAGGTCAGTGGAGACATTCATGGAAGGAATGACCATTTGAGTTTCTTCAGAAGACCAGTTTACTGTTCCAGATATACAGCTTTATGCAGAATACTTCTATTTTTCTTTTTTTTTTTTTTTTGCTTAAAAACCTAATTCTTCCATTGATTTCTCATTTTGAAATGATGCCCTGAGACAGAACATGCTTCATTGCTTGAGTTTTTTAAATAATAACTCCTCTTCCCCCAAATCTCTGATGATGAAATAGCCCGATCAATCTGAAACAACTTGTTTCTTTCTGATTTGGTATTTGAACCAAGTTCCTCAGTTCCATCAGAGAATTAAAAGAGATCATTTATTGCCCAGGTCTTGAGCACTATTTTTTAGAATACATGTTCTGTCTGGTAAAAGAGACACTAGAGACCATAGATCCAAAAAGACGACCAATGAACACCGCTGCACTACTTATGGGGTGTCAAGAATAAGAAGGACAAGAGACAAGAAACCCAAGATGGCAAGCAAGCGCAAAAACTCCGCTGTGCCTCCCGCAGGCCCCAGGACCTGGGAACGGGTGGCCAGCAGCAGTTTGGGACCTGCAGCACAGTCAAGGAGAAACACCGTGCAGTACAGAGGCCTCGCCTGTCTTAATGAGGCTGATCTAACTAGTGCACCAGACAACAGCAGACTAGCCCTGACTTCAAAGAAAGCTGAATTAGATCCTGGAATGCATATGATTACACTCGGTATCACCCTCTTGGCAGATACTGTTTGTAATCACCATCCCTGCTTCCAGATCAGTTCTCCATAGCACTTTTGTTTCCCATTCTCTTGAATTCTACGTACCAAACTGCTGAGTTAACATGGAACATTTATCTGCAGGACATTTATCTTCAGAAGATCTCACAGGCAATGCAATGAATGGTCCACAGACGAAAGAGAAAAAAAGATAAAATAACCAGTGATCCTTAGAAAAGCCATGAGAAATGGAGTGCCTTGAGTGTAAGCATCAATGAATTTCCTCCGGCAGTTGCAATTTCTTGCGTTGTGCCACCCTGCAAGTCAGTGCCACCGAGTCTTGCTCCTCTGCTCAGCCTCTCACACGTGGCAAGTGGGAAGCAGAGACATCCTCCGCAAGCCTGTCCCACTCTGAGAAAGGAGTGAAAATTAAGATTGAGGAGAAAAAGAATAAAAAGTAAAATAAAAACAGGCAGACTCTTCTCTATAAATGGCAGAAATCAGGGAAACTAATTATTTCTTTCTTGATGGGAGAATTATCAGAGTAACCAAGTAATTCACTGAACGCTGACTGTAACTACTGCCTTCTGCTCTACCATGAAGTGAAAAACCCAACAGATACACACTAAGGGGAAGGACTAACCATATTTGTCTTGACTGTTGGTGTCTAAATTAGGAGACAATGCTGCCAGAGAGCAGATACTGTCTCAAGAGAGTGATGCTGAATACCCAGGCTGACAGCCTGCAGCCTCTCCCCCAGCTGCATAGGAAGCCCAGGCTCCTGATCTGCATAACTTAGACAACGGAAGTGAGATGGTTTTAGCATCCAACCGTATGACCAGATCTATATGTCCTGTATGCAATGGCCTACACACAAAATATAGGGCAATTACCTTATTTTATATTAATAATGAATGAGGAGATCGAAGCTTCAGCTGCCAACCCAGAAGAGGATTAGGAGGAAGCCTGTATGCCCAGAAGCAAGGGGTGCAAATAGTGGTAATACATGGGTAGGAAAAAGGGCATGAAGAGGGGAATTGAGACCGAATAAGAGACAAATAAAAGTACCAAAATGAACGCTCTGTAAGTAATTTTAATGCTTGTGGCATCCCTCTCCTAAACATTTTGCAGGTTTCTGTAACATCAGACACACAGGATGACAGCAGCTCCTTTCCCAAACAATCCCCCTGATGCCATCACCAAATTCTCCAAGGATCTTTTTCATGCCCTGCCCATGATCTCTATTAAACTGCAGATAGAGTGCAATGTGGGCAGTTCCTGCACCCCTAGCGCACACAAGCCCTTATAGAAGGTTAAGGTAAAGCACAACTGGGCACACAGGGAGCAAGCAGAGACAGGTGCTTGGGGAATTATGCTTTTGCCACTGAAGACCAAGTGATGGGAATAGACCTGGGAGTGTTTCTACTGCATGAGACAACAGTTTGGGATTTGCACATTATGTAGATTTACAGCCCCCTGGCATTGCTGGCCCGCTTTTGTCTAAAGAGGTGCTCAATGGTGAGAATCCAGGTGCATTCTGTGTCTGCATTACTCGTTTATTCATAAAATTACATAAACACAAATCCACAGCACCAGTGCTGGGGGGAAAGAGCCATTGGAATGTTTTATGAGCATGTTCAGATCAAATAGATAAAACCCACAAAATCTCCACACTCTTATAAAGTATCTGAACTTAGATCTTTAGCACCTAGATGAGTTCTTTCAACACCAGAGAAGCTGCGTCAGTGAAGTTGAGGAATTTACACCAGGAATCTGTAGAGACAGGAACTACATGCATATCAAAATACAGCGAAGACAAAATGTAGCTGCTCTGAAAAGCTATTCCTGAACGGAAATAAGGTACAGATCGTTATCTGCGTATAATCCTACCACCCAGTAGGTCAGATCAGTACCAAATTCTCAGAGAGGACGTACAGCACCTGCAGCTCACAACAAGGTCTCAGATGCAATTGGCCTTTAGAGCCCTGCTCCATGAAGCCTGTCGATATGACACTGCACCTTCTAAACTTTTCCAGCTTTGCTTTGCTGTGTGGCAAGTCTACAGAGACTTCCAGCTCCTTGCTATCTCTGCATGGGACTGCAAGAACTTAGATTTGTAATCATAACCAAGCATTAACTGCAAAAGAATAAGCATGGCTGATAAATGAATAAAACATTTCACCAAAACAAATCATCCATCCAACATTCTGTCCAAAATCATGTGAATGAAAACAACTGATGAACAACTGTCAGCACAGTAGAAAATCTTCACGTCTAGGCTGCCTATGCTTTACTGAGGTTTAACACTGCTGGCTTCAGCTCAGTCCCTGTGGATATATGCTAGGATACAGGAGTGCAACTTCATGATTATTTTAATCTCCATTTAACTAATCTACAGGGTAGACTAGAAAGCCAGGCCATAAGGCTGGCAGAGACTTTCAAAAGAAGACATAAAGGATTGTATAGCTGTGAGACAAACTCCATGGAGAAAAAAAAAAAAAAACAGGAATCTGAATAAAATCTGGGATGTTTATTAGAAATAACTGAAATCATGTATCTTGATGTAGCAACAAATCATCAGACTGATAATCAATAGGATGAGACAACCAAAATATCTGGCCTTTCTTTGACAAGCACATATGGATCCTGTTTCATTTAATGTGTTCTGGCTAATATTACCCTGCACTGTCTATTATTAAAATAGTCACAGTTACATTTTCCAAAAACGCTTATGCTTTTTAAACTGAGAGGCAGACTAGAAGATGGGAATATACATTTCCTTAATCAGCACCTGCTTCATTCTGTATGAATAAGTCTTTGTCTTTGACTAACAAGCTATCTAGAGACCTACTTACTGGTAAGGATTTGATTACAAGCCCAGAGTGTCATTTCAGAGAAGGGACTCGCCCAGCACTGGTGGCAGGAGTGCAATCTCTCCAAGTCTGCTTCAGCCCCATAGCAGTTTAGCAATTCCACTTTCTCCAGGATTTGTAGAACTGTTTTGATGTAAGATGATAATATGACAGATTAAGATATGACACAAAATGATAATATGGCCACTGATAGCGTGGCACGTGAGAATGAGACATAACTGGAAACACTGAGAGTCCCAGGTCTCCCTCTCTCTAACCCTATTCCACATTTACTGGAATAACTTTGCAAATGTTCTAATTTAGAAGCAATGTCAAGCTGAAATATCTTCCAACTGGATCTCGGTCATCATTTCTGCAGCTCTTGGCACTCATAATGGAAGACTCAGTAAAAGAGCTAAATCATCCGTTTGCATGATATGCAGTACATCAGAATTCCAAACAACTGCTCAGTTTGGGAAAGAGGAAGTGTCTTACCAGGATGGATAAAAGAAGTAACCCTGTGTTTGAGAATCAGACTCTGTAAGGAAGGTCAAACCACAGATATTCCCCTCCGAGCCCAGGAGCTTCTTTGTGAGTCTGTGCCTGCCTAGTTCAACTGCCCATGCACCCACCTGGGCTAGGCTGCTGGGATTCTCCAAAAACAGCACTGATTTGAGACATACTGCTCCATCTCCCTTCTTCCCAACTCCCCCTTGTATTTCCATATATTGTGAAATAGCTGGGACCTCTATCTCTGCCATTTTACCAGCTTCTCCACACTTTGGAGAAGACAGTACTTACCGAAGAACAACCTGTCCCTCACCAGTTTTGAGGAGAGCTGGGCACAGCAAGAGCACATTTTGATTCCTGCATTTATCTGAAACCTGCACGTAAAATTTATAGGAATATGATTTTACTCCAAATTTTTTTTTCTAGGCCTAGTACCAATCTAAGAGGTTATGTATTTTATAATGATTTTTCACCCAACTCTCTGGCTATTACAAACCATAACAAACATGGAACTAGCTGCCCCATTATAGTGCAGCAAATAACAGGTTCTCTCCAAGCGAAGTGAAGTACTCAAGTGGGTGAATAAAGGAAAACAGCTAAGGATTTTTTATAATTAAACTTAGCCATTTTGAACATCAATTGTAACAAGATTCAATACTGTTCCTACGGAAGCAAGGTGATTAAATTGCTATAATCTCTCTCGTGTCTTATAAAGTGCTGTAAATATTTGTTAAGAGAAGCTTGTTGGAAGGGCTCAAAATCTCCTAACCAGGACACTAAACAGGGTACATAGGAAGCTCTGCCCAGGAACACATCTGCTCAGGAACACAGACTCCAAGAAGCATTTTGACAAGTTCTGCGCAATGGAAGCCGACCAGCACTCAGAAATCCATGCCGGCTTTGGAGATCCCACACAGCATCTCTGGGGACATTGCTTAACTTTCTGGACTGCTTCAACTCTAGTTGTCAAAGCAGACACTGCAGCTGTCAGCAGCTGCCTCTCCTTTATGTCTCAGTACTTGTTGGTCTCCTTTTCCTGCCTTTTCTCCTCCACAAAGGGCCAGATTTTCCACACAATTTAAG
The DNA here is from genome assembly GCF_000705375.1 of Tinamus guttatus. Next base: position 343,515 of record NW_010589487.1, read on the forward strand.
TATCACCTTTTATTTAAAGCCAGTCCAGAACAGTGCAACTCAGCTGACTGAGACCATCACAGACTCCGGAGGAGCAGTGTAACTGGCTTTGTGATTTCTCACACACAGCCAGAGCCTGAACCCGAGTTCTGGGTCTGAACACTTCTGACCTGGGGAGAAGTCTGTATCCCCATCAAGAATTTGTTACTGGTTTCCTTAATAGGCCACAGGAAAATTCTGATATGAAGCAGAGAGAAATGGGAAAAGACTGAACTGAACTCAAAGCCAAACTTTCAAGCTAACCTCTATCACTACGGACAATAACAAAATCCCACATCCAAAGGTCTATGGCTCTGTTAGACTCCAGAGCTGGACCAGAACTCTACAGCTGAACCCCAGCTTTAAAATGAAAGATTTCAGCTTTCAACATTGCCCAGTAGCTGTGGCATTGGTTAGAGGAATGAGTTATTCACAGGAATTTATGCCAACTGCTCAAACCTCACACATTCGTCTATTGTTTCTCTTGCCCAGGTTATCTGTTCTTCTTTAATGGCTAATCCATCCACCCAGGCAGCTCTCCAGGTTCCCTTTCTAGCTGCTGGAGCCTGCTTGGGAGGAGCAGTTCTTCAGACAGTGGTATTTGTTGGACCCTATATCCCACAGTATCTTCCAAAATCTCACTTGAAAACGCTCTTTATGAACAACACAGTCCCTTATTGCTGATTATATTTACGAGATTAAACAAGATTCTACAACTACAAGATTAAAAGGAAGGAGAGATGGCCAAGTGAACTAGAGCACAGCACTGCAACCTGCCACCAAGCTGCTCTAAGCCAAGTGTTGACCCTGATGCCCGTTACCCTCATGCAGACCACCTAACTTCTGCCTTATGTCAGGCCTAGTATATGCCAGTGTCCCCAGCTTTCTATTCCCAGGGGCTCTGGTCCCAGTGAAAAAAAAAAAAAACAATATTTCTGCTGGACAATAGCAGACACCTTCTTCTTCACTAGAATTTGGTTAATTTGAAGCTTAATTCATTAGTGTTGTCTTTTACACTAATTATACTACTTTACACTAATTTTACACTAAAGACCACTTTGGACCATTGATACTTAGTAAGCAGATACCATCCTTTCACGTGAGCCAGTGAGACCAAGCAGGAACCTTACCAGGGCAAGATCTCTCTGCACTAATACATATGGCTGAAATAAATGCATTTTTATGCTAACCGCCTTTTTATTCCACTAATAAAGGACTACACCTGCTAAAAGATGAATAATCTGGTAAACATACACCAGGGCTATATACTGAATAGTCTTCACATGACCTTACGAATAGCAAAGAAGGAAGAAACCCCAGAAATTTTAATTACAGGATCGTTATTCATAGATCTTCAAGGAGGAAAAACATTTCGATTGCTTTCCTTTCTCTTGGGAAAAAAAAAAAAAGTGCTTTGAAGCAAGAGCTGTGCATCTGTCAGAGCAAGAGGCTCTTCCTCGGACAAGGCAGGTGGCCTGTGTAACATCGAGTTCAACATTCTCACTGAGACGCGACACACGCAGCCCAGCTGCGCAAGGGCTCTCCAGCAGATCTAGCTGGTCTCCTCTTCAAGGAAATTTCCACCTGTTTCACTGCACTCAGGACCCTGAGGAGTCACACAGTAAGAAGACTTTCCTCAGCAGATCTCTTTATCTGTATTTAATGCCAGAATTGTGGATGCAATTTCTTGTACAAACACAACGATAATTTACCTGTTTGCCTGTTTTATTAAAAATGGTTTTACCAATTTTTCCCAAGTTGAAATTACCACTGTGTCTATAATCTTGCATTCCCTTTTTCTCATTTTTTTAGTGATTTTTTTTTAGTGGTCAAGTGCTTTCTTATAGATGTCAGGTGAAAATGTCGCAGAAACACCAGAGATTAAATAACAATATTTAAATATTTCATCTGAAATTTAGGGGAACAGATTGGGAAACTGAAACCATATGGCACATATGACAGGAAATACCACTGTCCACAAGCACAGCAGAAGCAACTGCCTCAGACATCTCTTAATAGTATGATAAGTTTCTTGAATTCACACAAAGCCAAGCATGGTTTCCCCAACTGGATCCAGAAAGCCACATCAATTTTGGTCTGATTAAAGAGTCATTCAAAACCACAAGAAGCAAAACAATGTTACATTTACTGCCACATTCCTGTGAGTGCTAGTACAGAAGATGAATGAAGTCCACATGGTTCCTTGCACATGGAATACTGCTCTGATTAGTATTAGGAATGTGCACCTCTTTATACTCTTGAGTCTTGACTAATATGGAATGGATCATTATTTTCCAACCCAATATCTGTCTTGAACTTCACATATAGATTTTTCATCTGTTAACATGTATGAGTGTATTACAAAGAAAGTCTCTGTTTCACAACTTCACTAGATTTCAAGGCACAAACCTTTTTGCTTTTAATATACCTGAAGACTCCCTTTTTAAAATCATCACTCAAAACAACACAAACCACTCACAGTAGCTCCTCACCGTTCTGGTCATTAAAAAGTGAACACTAAGGGCACAAGCAGTACATGGGCAACAGAGGGAAGTCATGTAGGAACTGCAAAAACGACGACTCCAGTCCTAGCCCTTATGTACACCTGACATAAAGGAGGGAAGGGGACTGGGACTGCTTAGCCTAGAGGGGGAAACTAATTGCTGTCTTCTGCTATCTACAAGACTCATGGAAAAGACAGAGCCAGAAAAGATGAGAGATAATGGCTACAAATAGCAACCTGAGAAATTCTGACAGGAAATAGAGACCTTCATAGAAATATAAAGAACAAATTCCTCACAGTGGTGGTTAAGCAGCAGCACAGGAACCCTCCTGGGGTATTGTCAGTACTGAGCCAGATGCAGCCCTGAGAAACTTACCCTCCCTTGAGTAGAGCTTACACCAGCTGACTCCAGGGTCCTTTCCAACCCTAACTGGCTGGAATTTTATGTCTCACTAAAGTGCTCACCGCATTACTCAAGATTCACAGACTTTTTTTTTAGGGGACTTCAGACTTTTATCCACCAACTGTATTAGAAATATTAATTGCAGGAAGAGAAAGCTTTATTAAATCTATTATGACAGTGGCAATGTTTGAGCTATGTACAAGCATTCAGGTGAGCAGAAAATTCAGTTGCTTATAGACCAAAACTGCTCGACACCTTTAGAGCAATTATTTGCATAGAAAACACCCAAAGTGTCAGTGACAAAGTCTTTTCTAAGTTTGAAACAGCATGTAAATCTATCAAAAAAAACTTCACAGGCACCTGGCTTGCCTAAGTACAGAAGTGCAACCTAGAGAATGGGGTCTAATTCTACTAGTATAAATTATGCATATGCACCATACAAAACTATGACAACTTCTTTAAATTTGCTGGTGGAATTATTTTGGCTTGTCTTTAATCACCCTTGACAGATTATTATAATTATAATGACTGGAATTCCCCCCATCTCTGCATATATTGAATAAAGCACTTTGGAAAGAGACTGCCAAAAAGCAGCACAAAACAATGAATTTCTGTGCTCGTCCACAGATCTTTCCACTGCCCTGCCAAAATGCACAAATTATAATATGCGGGGAGCAGACTTACAGTTCCCATGAGGTGGGAGAGCCCATTATGATTTTGTTTTATTGAACCCAACATTTCTTTTCATTTAAAGAAAGATTCATACCAAAACTGAGCATTTTGTTTTGATTAGTATAAAAACAAAACAAAGCAAGGAAAATGAGAATTGCCACCTAGTACGTGGCAGCACATTGACAGTCCCTGATCAGAGACGAGCAGTGTAATGCACAAGACACTTTCCAGTGTGGATTGCACGGTTGTCTGACTGCTTATGGAGAAGGTTGGTGATGATATAAGAATCATTAAGGACTCTTTCCACAGTATAACAAACAACCAACCTGCCCCGCCTCCGCCTCTCTCCTCCCTGAAAAATTTCTACTTAGAATTAGAGGAAAGATAATTCCATCTGCCTCTCCTCTGCCAAAGCTTGTCCCATGAGCCTAGAGGACAAAACCCCCAAGATTATGCTCCAAAATAAAAAATCAGTGTATGTCCCTACAGCTTCTCAGCTTCAAAGGATGCTGCCAATCCAGTGACTTCTTCCTTGCTCGAGTCCCATTTTTCTGCATCTTCTGTCAAAACTACAGTATCATGAGAAGCTGTGAGAAGAATGAAACTGGGGTGTGCTTTGCCACAGCCACTAATCAAAATGCTCACTGGAAAGTGAATCAGGAAGTCAGTCAGGACAACCTCCCACTTGAAGAAACTGCTCACAACTGCCAAAAGCTACAGCTGATCTGGCTACATCCTGAACACCCCCAGGCATGACAATTTCACAGCCTGTCTGGTCAACTTCTTCCAGGGCCCCAGTGTTCTCCTCGTGAAATTGTCCTTGCTGATGTCCAATCTCAACCTCCCGAGCTGCAATTTGTGGCCATACCCTTTGCTACAGTAATTAGCACAACCAAGAAAAGTTTGGGTCAGTTGTCTTTTCTGCCCTTCAAACCTTTATAAGCAGCTATTAGATTGGCTCTGAGCATCCTTTTTAGCAGATCAAACAAGCTCAGCTTCCTCAGCCTCTTCACGAGGAGTGTTCTCTAGGCATCTGGCCCTCCTGACAGACCTCCAGTTTTCCACAGATGAAGTTCATTGTTCAAGGTAAAATAAAGCACCCTTTGTATCCACTGTAACAATACAACACTGAAAGGGTTAAAAACAATGCAGATACTCATTACTTATGTGGAAAATCTGTGCTCTGAAGGGCTGCCCAATTTTCAGTAATTATAAAATCTTTTTTATGTTGAAAGAATGTATGCATAGGCCATACATTTCCTTCTAAGACCAAAAGAAACATGTTTTTCTTGTGAGGCTTAATCAAAACAGTGTTTTCATTGTGCATTCCTGATGGCTCCATAGCTAAAGGAAATTAATTTTTCTTTAACCAGCAGCTGGGACTGAGAGGAGACCAGAAATGGTGCTGCAGACAACTGCTTTGGGGGCAGTCTACAGAGAACAGCTGAAAAACTCAGCCTGACTACACAATCCTGTGAGGATAATCTTGCCAATGGAGTCCTGTGAACTCTGTATCCATTTCACTTCTTTACATTTTTACACCACTCATGGCTTCAAGCCAAGACCTTGGTTAAGAAGAACGATTTAGTTCTTGAAAGGCATGACAAAAAGTTGACCAAACAGTCTGTTTCCAATACTGCTCAACGAGGTTTGAAGCGGTCAAGACCTCCTGCATGCAGGCTCAGAGTTATGCTAGTTCTGATGCATCAAGGCCATTTACCTCAATTCAAAACCCTCTCTACTGATAGCAGTTGATTGTTCTCGTACAGGGCATGTTCACCAGAGCATTTTCTGACCGTTACTACTCAACATCCCGCTGGGAGTCCATGTGCTGCAACAGGTCCTTACCTACAATGTCTTCATAGGCATTTTCTTCTAAAGTGCTCTTGGATCCAAATTTATGCTGGCTCTCAGTCCCATTTTCAGTTGGGGAGGGAGGGTACAAGGACTGCAGACTTGAAGCATCCTCAAACTCAAAGGATTTTCTAAAGTTTAAAACAACAAGTAAAGTAATTAGTAACTAGAATGCAAGCTGACCCAAATATTTATTTGAGCACATCTTTGCTGAGCAATGTGGATAAAGTGACAAAAAAAAGGCCCTGGAAATCTGTGGCCTTCCCTCTTCAAGGACAACACATTTTCCTAGGAAGTATTTCTCCACCAGTCGCTCTAGAAGACTTGGGATTTAGTTTTGAAAACTCTTCCAGGTCTTACTTATACCTTCATCTATGGCCCTGCATAAAGGTCACTGTACAAATGCCAAAGCAGATTCACACATGCAGGAATCACCTATTCCCCCGGCACACACCACATCGAGCACTGGCAATTGGGGATTATGCAAGCAGGACATTAAGGCTGTGTGGGGTGAAGGAGCTACGGAGAGCGATGGCTGGGGCCCCAAAGGCTCTGGCTGTCTGGCAGGATGCTTCACTGACGAGGAAATATTTCACTGAGAGGGAATATTGGTCGCTTCTGCCTGCGTTTTGACCATCGTTGTGCCTGGGAAGTTTGTCACAGCTCCAGCCCACATGGGTATGGGATAAACCTGCAGGTTGCCAGAGGCCGTAGCAGGGCTGATACAGGTCAGTCGCCCAGCAGTCATCCTATTTACAGTCTGACCGATGCAACCTTCCTCCCACCCTGGCACTCTAGGGACAATTCTCCACAGCCTCCAAAGAGCTTCTCTCACAGCAGCTCCAGGGCTGCTGAGCAAACTGTGGGCAAAGAGGTCTCACTCTTCCCATTCTTGTTTGCCCAGCATTTGTTCTCAGAGAGGGTATCTGTACCCTAGCGGAGAGGTACCTGGTTTGCACTGCCAGGTCTCCCTGTGTGAGCTTTAACACAATCCAATGCTGAAGATGAAGTGGCGTGAAAGATAGGCTCACCCCAGAGTGCAAACTCAGGAGCGCTGCGAGGCTTGTACAGGCTGTGCCGATGCCCTCACTTCCCTCACTGATACCCACACCAGCTGGATTTAGCAGTAACCAGCCTGCAGTCAACCAGCTGAGGTGAAACATACTTTGACAGCAGCCAAGGTGCAGAAGAAATACACGAGTATATGCATTACCCGTACACATTAGAGACTGCATCAATGCAAAAACGAGTTCACTGTATTTGACAGGAGCAGCCAGTCACTTGGCTGCTGGAGGAGACTTACAGGTCCAGAGCTGGCTTAGGAGAAGTCTTCCACCTTTCCAAACCTTAAGGGTCATCATCAGGTGCATGGTACAGACACCAAGACATTGACAGAAACAAGCTGAGAGTTTCAGACCCACATGTCAGCTCTTCCTCACCTATCAGCAGTTCTAACAGTCTTCAAGGCAACGATACATAACGGTGTATGAAGTGACACTATGTAGGTAAGCACATTAATATCCACTCTCACAAATTTCAAGGCCACACTGTTATGGCAGGGACACTGCACAGGGCCACAGAAGGATTTTGTGCAATAGCACTCAGCAGTGCTTCATGTGTCCCAAGGTCACCCTGCAACTCTCATCTTCGGTTCTGCATCTGGACCTCCAACCACTGGGGAATATCCAGACCATGTTGATTCACAATGTGGAAGCTACTGTGACCACCAGCACCCCTGGCTACAACCTTTACCTATGCTAGCAGACAAACACAGAAGACTTTCTTTATTTCATCAAAAGGTTAAATTAAACACAAGAAAAGCAGTCTTTTAGAAAAAGCTATTAGAACAATAAATATCTTCAGGTATTCTCAGTGCTTTCCAGTGAGGGTAAAGCCACAACAAGTAACACAGCTACAACTAAAAACTACATCTATTCTTAAAAAGAGAACAGCTTAGAGACTAATAACTAGTTGCAAGAAAACACTGTGGCTCTTAGATGGCTTGTATGGTCTCAAACTCCTTGTATATGCTGAAGTGCTTCTTACCTTAAATAAAAGAAGTACCAAAAGAAAGAAAACAGCAGTTACAAGAATGAATTACATCTCAAAAAAAAAAAAGTAGAGACTGAGGTTTCAAAAAATTTTAACAAAATATTGTGCTTCCTAGATGACTTGGACTAGGCTGCAGACTCAAACTCCATGCGACTGCGTACTCAGAGACTGATTTTCGTTACTTAGTTGTAGCTCACAAAGTGATTGTGTGGCCAATCTTATCTCTTTTTATTTGCTCACCTCCTCTGCCCATCGCACACACCCCCTTACCATTTTACAAAGACCATTTTTTCACTTGCCCTTCAATTATCCAACAAAGGTTGTCATTTTTATCCAAACACTTAGAAGTACTTTTGTCTTCTCCACATTACAAATGCTGTGCTGAACAAAATGAGGTTAGATTTCATAAATTCTTATCAAGATCTAGGTTTGTTTCCTCTAACTGACATTATTGCCCAAATTGCGAGATGAGCACTGCTAACGAGAGCTTGGCTTTTCCTTTTCCCCCTCCTCCTCAGGGAAGCAACGCACATCACTAGAGCCGCCTGATCCATTTCAGAAGCAGGTGTTTCTTGAAAGGAAAGAATCTGAAGGCTCCTCTTCTTTTTCTGTCCCAGCACATTTCAGGTCAGGTTGTGCTGACATAAACTTAGACTCAAGTCAACATCCAGCAGCAGATCCTGCATGCACAGCCTGCATTCAAGATGTTTAGCAGTTGCTTGCACAGCTTATTGCTAAATATTGTGTGCATGCGTTTTCTGCACATACCTACAGAGCTGAACATGTTAAAAGTGCCATTCTTTCAATGTTTATCAATAAATATCCCTAAAATTTCCCAAACAATGAACAGAAACAATTTACCACTTCCAAAACATCCCTGAGAATCATGCAGTTAAGACAACGCGAACCTCACAGAGTGCTGGGCAGAAGTAGCCATATCCTCTACTCACCAGTAACTCAGGAGAATCACTAAGGTGCTTCTGCAGTGAGGCATGGCTTTTTCAGTGGCAATCCTCTATGGCTACTGATGCCACTTCAACAACACTTCTAAACACTTAAATAAATAAAATCTCCCATGTCCCATAAAGCTGACACAACCACTATGTTAGCAAGCTTTGGATACACAAATCCTCTGACGACGTGTTTTGGTAGGACTTTGGAAGATTAGCTACAGTCCTGCTATAAGAAAATAAGGAAATTACACTCTACGAAACATCTCAAAGATGGGCATTTGTGCTGAAGTGAGAGAGAGAACCCTCAGCACACACAATCTATAGCCTTTTCCAGGGGTGGATGAACGTAGGTTGAAGAGCTCCAAAATTGTAGCCATGTAAAAGCAATACACCAGGGCATCCAGGGGAAAACACACATCCCACAAACAACTCCTAGCGTTTCTCAGAACAGTAGCATCACATTAGAGGGAGAAAATTATTTTTTGCTATTAAAAAAAAGACACCACACGTAATAATTGTGAAATCAAGCAAACCCCATTTCCTTGGATGTTACCTATTCTGGGATTTTCTGTGGAAGCGTGACTCTTTCTTCTGCCTCCTGGTGACAGGGGGGGCAGGGGTGGACGGGAGTGGGGGAGGAGCAGCAGGTGCAGCACACAGGGGTAGGCCATTGCTCGCTTGGCTTTTGGGATTTTTGTCAGCTTCGTACTCAAAGGTGCGTTTGGGCTTGGGGACGGGATTCACCACTGTGTTAGCTGGGCTTTCAAGGAGCAGTTTAGGGCCAGCCAAGTTTGCAGTAACCCCTGGTTTTGTTTTATTGTTTTTTTCAGCCTCAGTAGGTGTTTCTGGATCACTCCCCAAAATAACACTCCCTCCTTTGCTATCGCTTAGGTTTTCACTGAGTCCCTCCACAGTACTCAGAGACTTTTTCCTCCCTTTGTCAACACTGTAACAGCTACTGGGTAACTGGGGGAGGCCTCGGCCCGGCTGCTCTTTTAGTGCCTCCTCAATCTTCTGTATTCGATTGAGCACGGCCGAAGATTCTTTCCTCATGTGGCCCTTGAGGAAAGCAGCAGCAGGAGGCTCGCTCCTGCCTGTCCTCTTTTCCAGCCGATGGCAGGAATCTCTGTCCAGCAGTTCCTCCTCCTCTGTTTCTGGGTAAGAACACTCGGAAAACGTTCGGCTCATCCTTCTGAACCCTTTGAAATCAAAGGTTTTCTCGCTGCATGGAGAAGTCAGCACGCTAGGGCAGCTCTCACTGCCCGACCTCTCGCCAGCATCCCTCTTGTCCATGCAAGCGCTCGCCCTGGGAGACGGTTCCCGGCGGCACTCCCATTCCGTGATCTTCTGCCTGATGTCCAGGGCCTGCGAGCGGACACTCGACCGGCTGAGTGACAGGTTCCTCAGGTTGGCTGCAGTGCCCAAGGAGAGAGTGCTCCGGGTGAGCAGATGGCTCCCTATCGCGTCCCCATCCTGAGCCTCCTTCGGGCTCTCCTTGTGGTCCTCTGCCTTGAACACGGAGAGCCTCTTATCCAAAGCGCCCACACTGACGGCTTTGAGAGGGTGGCTTGGCGAGTCGGTGTCCGAGGCGCTCGTGGAGGTGCTTCGCAAGGCAGCTGTTCGGCTGCTCCAGTCCTGGAGGCGCAGTCTGGAATTGGAGACTTTCGTGAGGCGAGAAGCGCGGCAAGAGTCCTCGCTATCGCTGAGTGGGTAGGCTGGGCTTCTTGGCGGGGACAAGAGAGGTGGCGGAGAGACTGACTGACACCTAGAAGCAGAAAGAAATAAAAAATCAAGTCCTGGGGAAAAATTGGAGTTATGGAGTTTCTTCTTGCCGTAGGTAAAGTGGAAGATGCTTGCACATCACACAACTGCCCCCAAGCCTCACCAAGGAGCCACCAAACACCATTCAGCCACAAAGTTGGGGGACCAGCAATTAACCACAGGTGGGCCAAGTATTTGGCACTCGCAAAGCCAGTTTTCTCATCCATTTTTACCTCCTTTGCATCTACTGCATACACTAGAAAGACTCCCTGGCCTCCAATGTTAAGGATTTACTCTTCCTACTCTGTAGGAAACGGGCATTTTCCTACAGGGTGAATATTCCCCCGACGCAAAATTTAGAAAGGTTGACTAGCAGGGAAGACAGTTTATTCATTGGTTGCAGGGAGCAAACAAATTTAAAAAGATGTGAGTTTGTAATTCATAAAGACTGAAGCAAACTATCACCTTGGCTAGCAGCTGTGCTATTTTAATTCGAATCCCTGATGTATACAGTAAGCTAAAAAAAAGGGAAGAAGGGACCTGTTTTGTCATTGGTCTGAGGCTGCAGCCAGATTAAATTCTCAATATCAAGGAGAACACATATAATTTATCAAAAGAATGTTGCAAACTGCAAAAAAAAAAAAAAAAGCACGTTAATCTTCCCACAATGCACACCGAATAACATAAACTATACACAAAGGTGTCAATGTTACTCTGAGGGAAGAAAACGACACACAACAAAACACCTTAGAATACTTTCTTGTTGTGGTTTGCAAAATCAGTCACTGTTCCTGGGGTATTGTACATTGTTACAAAGACTTTAAAAACAAAAAGAGAAAAGGAAATTAAGCAACACATTAATCGGCAATGAGCCGGCAATGAGAAAATTAAGCCAAAACCATGTCATAAAGGTTTTTACTGCTCTGCCACAATACAAAGCATAGCAGAAATGCTAATGACTCCCTTGACACTTTGCCCTAGAAACCCTTGCGATTCCAAGAGTAAGGAAAGAGGAGAAAGAACAAAAATAATGCCACGCACGTGCTGTTGAGTTTGTGTTCTATAAGGCATGCAGATAACAACCAGTTATTCTATGTTACCCTCAACCGTCACTCCACTAACTTAGACTGGAGATGCTGTTCTCCATTTCTGTACATCGTGTAGGCCTGCTCTAGAGCTACACTAACATTTCTCTCAATGAAGCAAGTTTAAACTTAGTTGAAATGTATTTTACATATAAAGACCACACTGCTGCCTTTGAAGTTGCCCGCTCACTAAATGCACTGTCAGGACTCAGCAAAAGAAAAGAGACAGGCCCCGGCCAAGAGGCCATGTGGAATTCTTTAGCATATGGAGCGCACATTAAAACATTTTTTCTTCCCTCTCCAGCATGGGAAAACTGACACCCAAATTAATGAGGCCCCTTTCAATTAAAAGAACGTGTTAGTACCTAAATGATAATCTATACTGACAATAGCAAGAACAAATTACAAGATGACTGGGGTCTAGCTAGTTGGTAACGGGCAGCAGAGGTGCAAGATCCTGCTGACAATCCTTTCTCTGTCTTTGACTCACCATATAGTAGAAAATACTGTAAGCATTTCTTTCACTTTACTTATCTGGGAAGATGTGATCATCTTCACTTACTGTATGATATGTGAAGTCATCTTCCTAGCCTTTTTAGTGGTGTTCCTGCCTTATATTGTGCCACACAGAGTTCAATCGGAGCAGGAGCTCAATCTGATGGTATCACTGAAACATGTACGTGACAACTCTGCTACAGAAAGCACGCAATGCAGCGGAGAAAACCACTCAAATCTAGGAACATGCAGAACCTCCAAGGAGAGGACAGTCTTTCTGCTAAGGCATCGTTTATTAACTACTCCAGAATAGTCTCTCTAACCATAACTCATTAACCACTTCCTTATGCAAGTGAACAATCTTCTGAAGGAAACAAATTATTTCAGCCTTATTTTAGTATAAGGTAAATGGGGCATAACTCACAATTATTGAATCGACACTTATGTCAATCCTGTCTTATATTTGACTGACCCATCAGGCCAACTTCTCTGCAGGATTAACGTAGACTGTGTCAGGAAAAGGTCTGCTGCCTCCTCAGGAGAAGAGGAAAGATGGGAAAGCATGGTGTGCGTGACTGCAGGAGTTGCACAACACATCTCCTTACAAGCACAAGCCATTCTTTTAAATCCCAGGTTCCTGGTAAACTCACTGCATTTACTGCTCAAGCTTGAGCCCCTGAAGTCAGTTAGGAAACTGCCGCTCGCTTTCCCCGGACAAGTGTGGGCCTGCACAGTAAATGGCCCTATGGAGGCGTCTGCCGAGAAGCACTCATGATACTGCCGGTCAGCGATATTCTGCCTTACCCTGACTCATGCCATCAACTAAAACAATCAGTTAGAAGTTATAGAATCAATTCAGCACGCAAGAGAGGCAAAACCACGTGCGCCTGTCTGCTGGCATGTGGTCTCCAACAGAGAAGCAAGGAGAGAATCCAAAAAGCTGGTTCTTCCCCAAGAAACTTACTTCCATTGGAAGAATATTCTCTTGAAGGCACAATAGTTTTGCAGTCTTTCAGACTAGTATTATTGGATAGACCACAATGAAATAACTTGCAATCCTTTTGCAAAGCAAAATATTTTTATTGAAGCTTTCTACATACTGAATGATATATGCAGCGCCTTACAATGCGTATCATTACACATACCTTCACAATATTGGATATAAGAGCATAAGTAAAATTACTGAATCGAATTCAGGCTCCTTAACATGCACCTGTGAAGAGAACCCTCCTTCTAGTCAGCGATATTACTTGGGGAGTATTGGCACTTCTCAGCACAAACTGAAACGACATGCTCAGGTTCCCTTGTCAGGTGAGGAACCCCCTATAGCTTCCAGCACAGGGGCAGCCGCCGAGGGGCTGGCGAGCGGTCACAGCCACCGGGGCCCCCGGGCTGTGCTGCTCCATGCGGAGCAGCGCGGGCCAAGCCCAGGAGGCTGCTTCCCTCCCTCCAGCCTGTGCTGAGCCCTGCTGCTGTGAACTGCTCCCCGAGGAATGGCCAGGTGCACTCACAATAAGGAAAAAAGAAAAGAATAATAATAATAAAAAAAAGTAATTTTAGTGACTAAAGGTAAGACTTGGAGATACAGATATAACTGAGCTCTAAAGTCTGATTCATTTTCTCCCTTCCAGCTTATCAAAACTTTTCCAGACCAGCTCTCAAATAAAAACACATTTTCCCGGGAGCAATGTCTATACTCCTATCAAAGTTCAGTATCATCACAAAGCCCAGTACCAATGGCCACCTGCTTTCACCTCCGCTGAATTAACATCCATGGGTGATGGTGGAGATGCACCTCCTTTACAGCAGCGAGAACACAAGTCACTTGCTAGACTGCCCCAAAGTAACCTGCACTCTGCTCCTTACCAAGCTCAAGAGAACAAAACCCTACTCCTGCCACCTTTGGGAGGCCCCCACAAATACCCTAAGGTTCTTCATGCCACAACTGCTAGAGCCCTCACCCCGTGTCTCACCTAAAAGCTAGGTAGTCTCTGATGTTGGAGAGGACACCAACCTTTTGCTATCTGCAAAACACGCAGCTACGCAGAAAGGCAGCGGCATTTAATCCTTGGAGAAGGCTTTAAAGCAGGTACTGCACACCGACTCTGCACACTGAGCTGCCCGCCTGTACGCGTCCACTGCACGCACCGGCACGGGGGAGCAGCGAGTGGCAGAGCGAGCGCCGGCCTTACGTCCACCACTGCTTCAGAGGTGTCTTTCAGCAACAGGAGACAGTCAGGATGGGGGCCAGCACGCTGCCTTTATACTTCTCTGGGAGGCCAGATGAAGGTAAATAAGGAGGGCTTGCATTTACTAAGAGCTTGCATCTGCAGTACACCAGGGTTTTACAGACACGAACGAGTTTGCATTAACCTTTATTTCAGGCTGGGGATTAAATTTGCCTGGGGACTGGTCAAGCATCCTGCCTCGGGCAGAAGGGTTGTGTTCCTCGAGCTCCCACTTCAGACCTAGCAGGAAGGACTTGGCAACACTGCTCTCGCTCTCCTCAGGCACTGGGAATGGCTCCACGGAGCACCCTGTGCCCAAGGAAGCAAGTCAGGAGAAGCTGCTCGGCAGTCTTTCAGTTCTGCAAATCCCATTACCCTGCTTAAACTAACTCCTTCAGAATAAGACGACAGTTTTTGGCTCTCACTAATGGAGGGAATTTCCCATTTCAACATGCTCAAGCCCCTGACAGCCCATTTACCGGAAAAAAAAAAAAAAAGAGAGTTAGGAACATGCATAGAAAATCCTCCTTTCAGAAGCTACAAAATTCAGTGAACTAAAACAAACATTTGATTTTCCCAGTAATTTAGCACAAAAAAATATTTCTCAAGAAGATTTAAAGACATACATTTCCATTCATTAAACTGCTTATAATATCCATCTTCAGCTGGATCCCAGGGTGATGTAAACCAATGCAGTCCCACCAAGGTCACCACATTAATTATTATGATCTGGAAATAGTTCCTTTACCCTCACAAGCATTTCTTAAGATCTCAGTTTTTTCCTTAGAGGGAGGGTAGGAACCCAGCAAATTCTGGATTTTCTTTAATCAGGCTGAATGCACAAGCACAATCTGTTAATTTAAGAACCACCAGTCCTTGAAACTTGCCCCTTAACAGCATGTTTAAACATGACTGTTCCCCAATGTGCATGGATGCTCTCAGCTTTGCTTTTTCAAAGCGTAAGTAATTTTTCAGCATTATCTTCCCAGAATCTCAAAATAATAAACTCTTTGGAACCAAATCTGCTAGAGCTTTGCAAATATTCTAAACTTACACGCACACAGTTTGGAATGGGTTATAAAATCATTTTATAAACTGTGACATTTAGTTTTTTTACTCCTCATCTGAACCCATTCTGGGTTCAGGAACCTGTAAGCCTAGAACTGGAAAAGCTGGTTTGAAAAAGCTGTTGTAAAATAGGTTAATTCCTTTTCTGCTGTCACAAGCCAGAAAACATTATGAAGTCCCAGTATACTTTATTGAAATAGTCTATAGGCAAAGGGGAAAAGAACTGAGCTGGATGCCAGAAAATCCTGAATCCTGACCATACACTAACAGAGAATACCACCAAGATTTCCCTGCTTTACATATAAATTCACTTTTAGGTCACAGAAAACCTCATCAGATAGATATAGGAATAAATATGTAAAGGACGCTTAAAAAAACAAAAGGGCATCTAGGACTCCATCCCTCATCTTTAAGAATATCTTTCTAAAGCTCATCTACTCACACAAGCTGCTTTCAGAACAAACACATTTGCTATTTGCCTTTCCTACCTGCACCCACATTCTCCGTCCAGACCCACCAGCCTAGGTGCTGTCCTCAGTTTCTCTCCATGTAGATGACATATAACTTGTCAGTCAGCAGGTGTCAAACCCCTCGTTAGCAGCTGTTTTATCTATAGGTTAAGATACTTCATTATTCCAGATCTGAAGTGCTGTCATTGTCCAGCGAGGTCTTTCCCTGTAGATTTGCTTTCTTCAGTTTTCTCCCCCCCATCCCCTACCCTTTTTTTTCCCTCCAAAAACTGTATTATTTATCTAACACAGGGAGAGCATCCTAAAAGAGCAGGTCATAAAACTGAAAACTGTTACTCATCTGTCTGTTATGAAACTAGCATTCTTATTTTCTGACTTCAATTCAGCTACAAATATCACAATCCAGCAGCTTGAGGCCCGAGACGTTTGGACCAGCAAGAAAGCAAAGTACATCACAACAGGATAACACCAAAGTGATTTAAAAGATCTCAAAATATCTGCGCTGCTTCTGCAGTTACTGCAATGCTCAGAGGACAAACGCCAGCCCAAGGGAAGCTCCTGCCTTGTGTGTCTCTGAACACAGGACTCTCTCAACATCAGCCCCACCTGAGGACGGCCTGTCTGACCCAGGCACCTGAAATCCAGCTATCCTGAAGGGAGTTCACATTTAATTTGGGCTTTGTGAGGCGGGGGCAGGGGGGTCTCAAGAGTGCTCAGACCTCTGAGTGGTCTCGCACCTGATCAATTCCTGGGTGCTGTCATTTCCTCAAAGCAACCGAAGCGACTCAGATCAACTTTGTGCAAACTTCTTATTAAGAGAGAAAAAAAAAAAAGGCGTAACACGCATAATGTGAACACATGCTAGATGCCATGACTCTAAAAAAGCAGCTTATTGTTCTCAGAATGGCATTTTTGATACATCCATTTCTATCATCACTAAAGATGAAACAGTCTGACAGAATTTTGTTTGCTACTGCATTGCTCTTAATGATATGACTAAAGAAATACACCCTTGGTCTTTAGCTTAGTTTCACAAGTTTTAGCCTCCATGCCTTGTCCCCCAGCAGCAGCAGAGACGATTTATACCTGGCTAGAGCTCCAAAGCTCTAGGTCCATGCACCTAAAACTTTGACCATTTTCCAGATGTATCAAGTAACACAATAAAAGATATTACCTTCCTCTGCAAACTTCTCTGTCACTTAGTTACGAGCCTCAGCCCAGACAGTTCTCTCTCTCTCACCCACATATTTGCATTCATTGCAATCTTTGAAAATGGCCAAAACAGTTTTTCTAACAAAAGTTATGCATTTGTTTTTGAAAAAGAACAGCACCACCAAGATTCACAACAGGCATGGTAATGGGAAGCATTAGTTCTCATTCATCAGCAAACCTGGCTTCTGTGTAAACAACTACAAGAACAAAACTAGAAGAGGGATTTTTCCAGCACCTGGAAAAGCAGGAGGAGAAGCAGCAGCTGCCAAGCAAAACTCAACTGGTGGAGGCACCAGAGCCAGGAAGGAGCAAGGGACTACCTGAACCAGCTGTGCAGACCCCAGAAGTTGGTGAGCATGTTGGAAGGTGCCATCTCTGCCATGACTTATCATGCCCGGCAAGGATGTACTGGTGTGGAACCAACTGCTCCTGCATGCAGCTGAGCATGTGCATGGGCTAAGAAGCAATGGAGTCCTCTGCTGGAATTTAAGAGGGAATTTATTTCTATTTAACTGATGGCCCTTTCTCATTCTCTTTCTTCAAGCATTTACAAGGTAAGAATTTGATTTTCTTCTCACTTAGGTCAGCACAATTAGGTCACTTAGGCCAGAGTTACCAAAATTGTTGACAATATAAACTGATGCAAAGTTGGTTATTAGAACATGATTTGCTCCATTGAACTCAAGCAAATAAACACTTAGGAACACTTAGGTAATGCACGGTTTGAGTTTGAATAACAGAATATTCACTGAAAAATAAATTATATTACCAAATCTGACCAATACCTGCGCACTTCTTCACACCTTGCTTCAGCAGGCAGTCGCATGAGGCAGGCTGCGGTATGTTGCCGTAAGCGAGCGCCATGGGAAAGCCTCTGCCAGCCAAGAATAGGCATTTCTTTTTTCATTTGAACATAATTTTCAAAAATTATTTATTTATTTCCCATCTTTGGTCATGCAAACACAAACAGAAGAAAAAGGAGAAGGAAGAAGCGAACCTATGATTTGTGATGTGTGCTGTTCTCATCCCCATTTACTGGCTCTGGTCAGCCAGTCCTCAAGCCCCGAGCACACCAACATCACAAACTTAGCTAAAGGAAACTTCCCAAAGGATTTGAGCTTGGCTTCTCTCTGCTCTTTACTGAGATTTTACCACAGATGTAAACAGGAGCAGACTTTGGTCAGGGAAAGACCCACAGTATCTTTCCTCACCACGACCAAGGATAATGTAAAAGTAGGCCTACCCACATTGCTCACCAAGCCAAAACGAGCCTTCTAGACCATTCACCACCACACCTACAAGAGCTGTGGGATCTCAAGTCTAATGCTGGAAATAGATATATGCATCAAGATATTGTCTTTTATAAACATTTCACTCTCACAAGGTCTTGGCTTCTTATAAAATTGTGGATTTAGTTTTACACTTTTCTATTGGCTTATTAGGTTTTGTAAGAAGCTGGCCAATATAGCCTCATTTCTTCTGTGGGAATTTTCACATATTATATTATAGCCCAGAGGATGCAAACGGAGCAGGAGTGCTGTGCAGTACCAAAGCGCTGCGAGGCTACTTCCTACGCAGCGCATGAGAGCAACTCCAAGCCGCTACGCCTTCTTTCCAGCACCCATCCTGTCCTCCCAGGGCAAAGCCAAACTCAAACCATACATCTCTACAGGAAGATACAGAGTTGGCATCAGGCAAAGCATCAAGAAAATGAAAAGGATTTAGAACAAATGAGGCAGCAACAGCATGTATGTGTAAGGCTGCAGGCCAAAACAACCAGCAATATTTGTAAGCTCATCAGCTGCGAAAAAATTTGCTTGCTGAAGAGTACAAGAGCTAACACCAAACTCACTGCAGCCATCCATGGCCAATGTACATTTGGAGCAAGAAACTGGAAGTCACGATTCTCATCCTACATTACATCCCTCTGGGCCAGACAGTTTGACCCACAACACTGATTTCTTTAAAAAGCACAAACCTGCAAGACTTCTGGTATTTTCAATGGAAAAAAACTGAAGCTGTCTCTAATCCCAAAAGTAAGGTCCTTAGCACACATTCTAAAAAATGCAGTCTGGCATCAGGCCCAAAACAACATAAAGAGGTGCACCAGCAGCACTGCGGCTGCTTCTGTGCTGCTATCACAACACACTTAGGCAACATTCAGAAAAGGACAGTCATTGCCAGTCAACAACTTCAGCCTAGACATAAGTAAGGATGGCATCTCTCTAATGGTATCCTTATGATAAAAGCAAATTTAATTCAGCAGGCTCAAAGCGTGCACTGAAGTATACAAGAGTAAAAGCTGCCACTCCTCATACGCACTGGGTTTACTTGCAGGGAAGCATCTGGGGCAGAAAGAGGGCAATGGCAGAATTCTTCTGCATAGCTTACAAACCGCCTTCAAAAAGGAAGAATAAAAACAAAATTCTCACCAGATTCCACAGGAAACATGCACTCAGTCATGTAGAGGGGATAGAAGGGCGTAAATCAAGCTGTAGTCCCCCAAAGTCCCTTATTTCTGTACCTACACACAGCTGCGCCCTCTGAAATTAAAGTTATTCCCATCACTACATTTAGCGAGCCCAAAGCTGGTGTTAAGTTCCCCCATGTAAGCGGTAATGTGACAATGAACATCGAACACGCCTAACCTCAAAACTGATCACAGAAAAGAACATAAAAGAAAAAATTTCTGCAATGCTTCATCATGCTCCTTTTGCTTCTGCTCCATTTCTTTTCCTCCTCCCATGTCTCTGACAGGCACCCAGCACTTCAGCAAAGCGATTCCCAACTTAAGCCCCAATTCTCTCCTGTAAAAGTAAAGAATGAAAATGGAGGATTTGCACTTTTGGTCCCCTGTGCCTTGCTGTACCCTTGGCACTTCCTGAAATGTTACTACCTCACTTCTCGAGCAACAAATGACAGAGTGTGACTGCATGTGTCAAGCCTCTATCCCTTTATGTACTTAGAGGGAGGAAACATTAATGTTTAACAAGACTAACTCTAACAAAGCCTTTCGCTGCAATCTGGCATGTGGGTTTGAAGGGACAGGTGTGTTAGAAATCTGGCAAACAAAGGCTCCTGAGAAATGCCCGGGATTAGGAAAAAAATCTGTTTTCCTGTATTGTGGGGTTTTTGTTTGTTTGTTTGTTTTGTTTTTAGTTGCAGGAAACAACAGGTTACAACTCACTCTTCAACCTTTGAACTGAGACAATCTGATTGCATATTATTAGTTAACTCATCCAAGCTGCATTAGTTACACCAAACCGCAAACACAGGCAGATATTGAACAAGCTGGCCAGACTGAAGACCTATCTTGAAATTCACTCGGATGACAGTAGCGTCCAGAGAGAAAAGAGAGAGCTTAAAAATCCCCATTAAAATGCCCTCCAGCCTCCTGCACCACTTTCCAAAGGAAAGTGTGCCTATGTGCCATCTCCCCTGTTTGTCTGTGTGGACATGAATTAGTTTTCCCAACCAGTAGTAAATCACGTTTCAAATGAGAGATCCACTTCCCACATAGCGTATCCACTTTCCTGGGCTCCGGAGTCCTCCGGACCTGCTGCACAGAAGCACAGCTGCTCCCCTGGCAAAGTTCCCCTTCACAGAAAAAAGAGGCGAGTTGCCTGGGGTTATTGAGGCTGGGATAACATAGGAGGATTAGACAACAATTCCCATACTTGAACATTGCCAGTATCACCCTGTTCCACTGCATGAGCAATCCAGCTGCCTTCCAGAGGCTGTCAGGAAAATCTTCTGAAATTTTCTGAAAGGATCTGTAATATAAAGCCTTTTATCCTACTGCCGCTTGACTTCTGTTTTCAGGGTTCAAATACTAAAAAAATTACCTGAAAAAAAAAAGGCTCCGAGAAATTCTGATGCAGAAGGGCCTTATTCTATGAATCCAAAACGCAAAATGCAAAACGCAATTTTCATGTACTACAGCAGCTGTTCAGCACAGAAGTACATTCCTAGGCTAGTGCCAAGAGTGTGAAAGGCAAGCACCACACTAAGTGCCTTGCTTTGCAACACTAACATTCTCTGTCCAAATGTAAAGAGAGAACAAAACTAACGAATCTTTTTCCTCAGGACTTTTCAACAACTTCTTCATGGTAAGTTATTAGCACACATTAAAGCTCGCCATTAATACAATAATGATAAAAAGCTTCCTTTGTTTTTTTTCTACTCATTCCTTTCTAGATCGCTTCTCTTACAGCACTTGATGAGCAACATTTAGATACGCTGGGCAAAAATCCAATATCTGCATAATGATAAATTTCTAAACAAATTCTCTAACAAATTTCTTCCCAAATAAGCAGTCAGGTTATTTGGGACAGGAGCACACATTTCCATTGACTCGAATGCAATTTTATAAAGCAGCTCAACATATAAATAAATAAATAAATAAGCAGCAATACATGACTATTGGGAATATCTTACCTTTTACCACCATGACATTTAGCTGTGCTTTCATTACAGAAGTCCATCCTACGCAACGTACAAATCAGCTGCACTGTGGTCAGCAGCTTCAGTGGATGGACCTTTACTGCATCTGCTTGTGGTGGTCCCCTGTTTTGAGGCTGAGTTCCATGATCAGTTTTATAAACTGCAGGAATCATGAGGAAAGTTTTGAAAAAGTCACATCTAATGCAAAAGATAAAGAAGGCCGGATGACCCAGAAGCCCTGTAGGTAGCTCATGCCCACATACCCACTTTTGGAAATCCTGGCCTTTACAGGATACTGTGACAATGAGCCGTGCTGCTCTCACTCGGGGGCCAGGCCTCAAGCCAACTAGGCTCTGTCCAAGAACCATTACTGAAACATTCTCTCGGTTTAAGCCTCCAGGCAATATGGTCTTTCACCACCCCCCCACACACACACATACATATGCACTGCAATGATTCTATTAGCTCCCATTTTCCTACTGTCAAGAAAATACCTTGTTTCATTTGTTTTTAAAGGGCATTTGCTGTTGATATTCCTCAAGGGCCAATACAAGGGTGACCTTCAGTGCAGAGACTGAACTTTGGCTAATGCCCAGTTACCATACACAGCGGTATCTGCTCAATAGTTATTCTACTATCTACAGGAAAAACTCAGTGAGGACAAATGCGAGAACACTGTGTCAATTCATTTCTTGCTTGGAACAAAGAGCCTTTTCTGACTGGGGAAGAAACACGAAATAATTGTTTCACTTATCTTTATTTCGGCATGTTCAAGCCTTCTTTGAATCTTATATTTTTTTTTACCAAATTCTGCTACATCTTCTTTATATTTTCTGTTCTGTTCAAGTGGAAAATATCTTTTTAGGATAACTAAACAGAGCAGAGAACTGCTAAGAGAACACAGAGTCTTTCATTTCTAAACCAGAGATTCAAATCCAGACTGATTAGGGCACTGAACAGGGATTGTTCTCCCCTGGGGAAGCCTTTTCAGTGGCCTAAGTGTAGAGGGACCAGCTCCTAACAGGGAGCTACGCACAGACCACAATCCACCCTTAGCAATGCTCATGACTTGTACCCTTGCCAGCCTTGCCAGGGAGGTCGCCAGCATCTTCCTGGCCCAGGAAGTAACAGGTTGGGCATTTCCTACACACTCCTGGCCACGGGCCTTGCGCCCAGTGCTACAGCCCTGGGCCACTCACTCGCGCTCCGCAGGGCGGCTGAGCTGTGGGGCCTGTGCAAACACGTTGCTGGGTGCGTTACGCTAACGGAGCCGACAAATCGCTGGCGACAAGCAGAACGAACTCACCCACTGCCGGGAAATAGAACCCAAAGCCTGTAGTCAGGGGCCTGCAGGTACCCAGCTCGGTTATCTCCTGTGCCTTCCAGGCAGAGAAATGCAACTCCGAGATCAAAGCCATCCTAATGGAAATCTGATTACTAGTGAACACGCAAGTCACTCCTTCAAAGACACTAGCAGGCTAAAGAAGGCATAAAACAGGCTAAAGAGGGCATAAAAATAAAAAATAATAATAAATAATAATAAAAAAGGTAAAGGCACTATACTTTTCAAACAACAAGATTTTGGTAATCAGCAACTGCCCAGATTTGGGATTTCATCAAGCAAAAGTGTATTTGATTCAAGAATTCAACTACATTATTTAGAAAGGTGAAGCATGACGAGTATCGTCAGAGCAGTAACTCAAAGGCTTGTCCCTGGTCCTTCGCTAGCGCACACAGAGGCCTTGCTGCGTGCAGCACTGACACTAGCGACCCCAGCATGGCACGGCATCGTGTCGTTCAGCCAGGGAGACAGCCTTCGAGTGCAGAGCGGGTGCTAAGACAACAGCCCACATCACTAACTCTAAAATCTAACCTCCCCCCGCCCCCCGCAAAACTAACACAATTTCAGATGATTTCAGTTTTCCTCCAACTGAGCTGCACAGTCCTTCTGCACAGCTGGTACCAAGGCCAGTTTCCGCTTTGGCTCTCTTCCCCAGGCCAGCTCAGGGAATCCGAATGAAACAATCTTTGTTCCAGTGCCTTATGCCAGCCCCTAAAGTCACTGCGCAGCAGCACAGCTGCTTGCAGTGAACTTCATTTTTGTGCTGTGAATGGAAATTAGAGGACGATCACCTTCATCTGCCTATCAAGAATTCGAGAACTATAATGAGATTATTCTAGCCATCTTATTAACTGCATATTTTTTGACTATAAATTTTTTCCAGGTTAATAGAAATTCAGCCCCAAATTATTAACGGAGAAATTACAGCAAGCTGAAATCTAAATAATCTAAATAATCCTGCCTAGCAGGAGGACAGGTCTCCCTGTCCCAGTTCTGCTCACAAGGCAGAATTCACAGTTTAGGCCCAAGCTATGCCATAAAGATTAATGTAAATATTTGCCGCTCACTTTGACATTTGACAGCTTAAGAAACAAAATGCAAAGTAACCGAATGAAAGATTTAGCCATGGGAATGATGTGACAATGCCACTAAGCAGGTCACTAGCAGGGACAGAACTGCGGGCAGTCGCGATCCGTGGGTCTGGATTGCTAATTTACCATTACATTGTAGGCCAGCGTATCCCTTGCTAGAGTGTTTAAACGCAAAACAGAGACATAAAAATGAGATTTTCCTTTAAATAAAAACAGAAGAGCTATCAACTGCAAAAAATCTCCCAGTGCTTCCACTCTGAAATTTTCATAATTTAATTTACATATATATTTTTATATATATATTTGTTGTTGAAAAAGTTCACAATTCAATGGCAGGTGTCCCAAAGCAAGCCAGGATTTGGCATCACTGCCACACTGCCCTACAGCTCATGGCCAGGAGCAAAGCCAACTCTCCACAGTTTCCTCCTCCCTTTGAGCTTCCCCCCCCACAGATGGAGAAGCTACCACCCCACCTCTGGGGGAGCTGGCTGTAGCAAATGTATAGGCTACAGGGTAAAGTGAGAGAGTTTTGGAACCACCAGCCCTATCCCAGCCCCACAGGAGTGGGCTTGTTCTGTGTGCAGGCCATAGGTCAAATCTGTCAGCAGTATTTTGTAAAGGCTAGGGCTGAGGACAAGACTCTCTCTCTGAGCCTGCAAAATTGAGACTGCAATCAAGTTGTCTATTTCTATTCCAAAGCCATATCCCTAAGCAGAATTCCCCAAAGAAAACTTCTCATCACCAAAATGTTGCCCTTGAGGAGTGCAAAACAGAGGCAAAGAGAGCAATAAGTGACATTCAATATACTAATTGCTGAGTGAAAGCTGTTACTTACAAGCATCTGCAGTACTGCGTACGGTCCCGTCACAGCCTTCTGACAGACTAGAGCTCTATCAGGATACTGTCTCTTAGCCAAGAGTAAATATGTACACATTTGCAAGTGCACTTTGTTTTCTGTCCAGATCTAAACAAATTAATCCCCTTAGGACTGCCAGGTTTCAGGACTCAGATTGTCCTTGGCTAAGATACTGAGTTTACAGGACATGTCACGTGGTAGTGGGACAGGCTACTTGTTTTCCCTTGTCTGTGAATGGTGAAGTTGATCTACCTAGTCTGCAAACGATGCTACAGAAAGAAGAATAAATATGCAAAGCAACAAAAGTGAGCCTTGTACTCTCCATTCAGCCCTTTCACACTTGCTACCAGCTCTGCAATGTGAGGCAGTCTCTCAGAGATGCCCAAAGATGGATACAAAATACACTGTCGGAAATCAGTATTGCAGAAAAGAGATATGTGGACCTACGTGAAAAGAGATTATGTGCAGATGCGGAGATATGTGATCCTAAGGGATGTGGGTCAAACCTCCTGCAGCCTACACAATGCCCTCAGCATAGTTCTTTCTTGCCATCATTTCTTGCCAAAGCCAGCCAGTGAGCAGCAATAGCTTGACAGAACAATGTCAGAAATCGACCTTTTCCTCACACCTTAATTCCTCCAGTTTCTACCTAAAACACCACTCAGCCCAGCAAACATTTGAGTCAGAACAGAGGTTACCTGTTGTCGAACAAAAACTCTGTTCCAAACACAGACAAACCTTGCTTGGAGCCTCCAAAACCCGCAGTTCACTTACCTATCCAGAGTGTCCTGTGGCACCTTACTCCCTCCGGTTCTGCTGTTGACACTGGCATTCTTGTTGGCAGTCATGGTCATTTCTGTTTTCTGGAAATCGAGATACCTGCAAGAAGAAACATCAATTAAGCTCTGACAGATCCAAATGAAAACCAACCTTTCAAGATTGCCAGAATAATATTCCTAAAACACGCTGGGAAAAGGCAGAACTCTGGACTGCCTTTCAATCTTATTTCCTAGCAATATCAGGACATTAGATTTGGTAATGAACCAAAAGCTGTAAATTAAATATCGGCCACAATAAAAGCCATGCATATCCAGTTCTACTTTCTAGAATTCCCTGTATGAGGCAAGACTAATGTCTCCCTGACTGCACTAACTCCTGCCTGATGGGCTGCTTCAGAAGAAGAAATTAAAAAGCACCTATAAATTGACAAGCGTTGTTTGTTCTGCTGCATGCCCAGGAGGCAAAAAGAATACCAGGTACATGGAAGAAAGTTTAAATGGAAATGGCAGACAGTATGGAGAAATTCTTGCAACTGATTTCCCACAACAATTATCAAAACAGTCAACAGAGATCTCGGATTGATTCTCTCATGCAAATGGGCTTAGAACCAGAAGAATTTGAGGAAAACAAATATTCTGGAAAAAATCTCCCAGATAAGCAAGGAGAGGGAGTGATTGGCATCTCTGCCTTTTCAAGATATCCCATAAACAAAAGCGCACAAAAATGCAAGCAAGGAACAGCCGCGTGGCCAGCTGTGCTCCCCGTGCCCCAAAGCGGCGCCGGGTTGTTTCTGCGACACTGCGGACCTACGGGCTGGGAAGCAGCCTGGGAGCAGGCCTGGGTTTGCTCGCAGCCCGCTGATCCCCACGGGCCGCCTGGGCTGAGCCTGGCGGGAGCACATCAAGGAGATAGGCCAGACTGTAAAGCCAAGGATGTAAAAGTGGTTCCCTCTACTAGGGTACCTCTCTGGTAACTAGACCCACTATGTCACGAGTCCCAGGTCCTCTGCCATTACAAACCGTTGAAAAACATTTCACAAAGTGAGAGATGAGTGTATTTTAATAAAGGCCCTAAAATGGGTTGGTACTTACACCACCTGACTCTGTGCGAGTTCCTTGCCAAGGCTCTGTGGCTCTCCTGGCAATACGCTCCAAGTGTTTGCCGAGATGGTCCTTAGTTTGTAGACTAAAATAAGTACCTTGGTTTGCAAAATTACCACCCAGGATCTGACCAGAACTACTGATTTTTAGACCCATTAGTGGCATAGCTAAAGCAAAAATAAGGAGTATTACAAAACTTCATGTTT
Organism: Tinamus guttatus; assembly: GCF_000705375.1. The sequence continues at coordinate 370,107 of NW_010589487.1, forward strand.
ACCCAAACCCATAGTAAATCCAGGCTGCTTGAAAAGCAAACTGCAGTGTTGTGCTGCAGAGCGAGCGAGGACTGGCAGCACATGCAGCTGCCGCTGGGCACAAACAGGCCGGGCGTCCTCGCACACAGCCACTGGCCGAGATCGAGCGCAGATCTTTGTGCCAGTTGGTAACATTTTTTCTACACTAAAGCTCCCCACATTCCTTCTGTGTCTCAGTGTTATTGTTGCTGTTATCAAGATAACGGGGCTGCAAGGAACTGCCTGTTCTGATTGGGAAAGGGCTTCCTTGGGAAAACAAAACACGAAAAGCCCCGTGACACGGGCCAGGCTTTCTAGGATTGTGCATTCCACAGGGAGCTGGTAGCTTCTCTAATGTTTCCCATCCACCAGCTCTGTGTTATTCCTGTGTTAAAGCTGCTATAAGCACTAATACAAAGTTTGAAAAATAAAAGAGGAACATGGCACGAATTAAAGCTATTAGCATGCACGTTACCTCCGTTTTGCAACGTTCACTTTCATAGAAGACCAAAAAAGGCTAACTGGAGCCTCAAAAACATGCAAGACTGAGCTGGCATACACAAAAGATAGGAAACCACAACATGAAAGCACAGGTAGAGTCACTGCATCTTCTACTTCTCTCCCAGCCAAAAACCCAACAGGAAAAAATATCATACACACACGCAGCACCATGTTTGCTTTTTATGGAAGCTCAGGATTTCTGAAATTTCAATTTCCCAAATGCTTGATAAAACCATTATTTTATATATAACACACATACATGCGCTTTCTGTAAATAAATAAATAAATAATGTGACTACTTAAGCCCCACATTTCAAAGTTACCTTGAATGCCAAGTAGGCCAAACAAATCTGTTTTCAGAAAAAGGAGAACACTAAGCTCTAAAGGGGAATTTTACAAGATATGTCAAATTAAGTCGCAGAACCGCATCACACAGCTAAGAATCTGATACATACAGTGATGTCATCTGGCTTTTCTGTACACTTTTCATGTTTATCTTGCACAAACATTTTGTTGCAGGTGATGTTGGTATCATTCCAACCCGTGCAGAGAAAATCTAAATAACTTGAAAAAAAGTCAATCAACAACTTACTGAGGGGCCTGGAAACACAGTCACAAATACTCAATCATTTAAGTGCTTAGTGAAACAACAACAGTAAAAGGGAGAGAGAGGGGGGAAGAAAACCCTAACTTTTGTGGTCACGTGGCAAATTATTTCTAGGCATTTGAACAGGTCTGACAGTCCAGATAGTTTACATGAATCGTTGTATGTATGTGTTGTATGAAGTCATGTACCGTGGGCTCGCATGAGAGCGTTCACCATCACAGTATTTGCATTTGGTTCTTCACAAAGCAACAAAAAAGAGAAGCTCTTAAGTACTGTGACATACTGTAAAAAAAAATCCCAAAATAGCCATGCCACAGGGCCTAGTTAGCCACGTAAGTACACTTTGTATGAGACGCATAGATTTCTGACCTGGAGCTTTACAGAACGGCCACGAAGCCGTTATTGAGCCTCTTGCTTCACTCCACAAGCAGCCTCACCAGTCTCACTGTGCCAACTCTCTAAATGGTCATTTAACGAGCCAGGATGCTCTGGGAAGCTGGACCTTGGTCACTATTAAGTCTGTTCTGTCTACAACCTCCAGTCATCACCGGGCAGTATTAAGAGGGACAAATAGAAGAAACGATGCGACACTAACACAGCATCCGATGCTAGCACCAGCCAACTTTCACCACGCTGACTGGCAATGACTGCTTCAAGGCAGGTATTTTCTAAAACATTTTTATTACCTCAGGAAGTCTTGAAGACAGCATATATCCCTGCTCTGAAAGGCCTCCTTCCACTTCCAAAATGTATAGACAAATGATCTGAATAATCATATCTCAATTCCTACTCTAGAAAGCAGAAGCAAATCAGAATTTGTCTGTACAAGGAGAATTTACAGCAACCTATTATTATTATTATTTTTTTTTAGGCACACTACCTCTCCATGCGGATGGTCTTAATCTGTGCTTAGAGTAAACACCTTTCCAAAGTACCTTGAATAAAGGGAGGCTAAGGCGTATGTAAGTAGCAAATTACCTCATAGCAGGCACGGAGCTAGAACTTAACTTACTTATCTTACTGTTGACTGTGCAAATAGACTCTCAAGCTTCCTCCCTGCTACCCTGAGAGACAGCTATGAAGTTTACACTCTCAAGGCTTGAAGATTCTTGTCTTGTGTTTTCAATTACTTGTGACAACATGGGAAATAGTGTCTCTGAGGAAAGCTGCAGAAAGAGGGATGCAGACCAAAGGATTTAATGCAGCCAATTTGGCTTGTGGCACTCACCAATTTGCTATTTCCACAGCTCAGCCACTTTCAGAAGGTCACAGGACACCTTTTGGCCTGTTTACCTCAGACTCCTTCTGCAGAGCCCTTCCTGAGAGCAGAGAGGAAAACTACAGGCCAAAGCCCCAGGTGCCCACAGAGACATTTTGCTAGCAAAGCCCCACACAGACACGTGTCAGCAATACCAACACAGTCAGTACCAATGCAAGGCTTCCTCCTCTTGCCACACCAGCAACGACAGGCAGCAAAGTGGGACAGAGAGATCAGTACCTCTTGACTCCTCTCCCCCGACATGCAGACCTGAACTGTAATGGGACAGACACCACACACCAGGATGATCCACGTAAAAAGACACAGGCAGCCTGCCCATCTACACACCCACAAATGGGCGAAGCAGCTTAAAGGAGTTTTTCTTCTGCCACCATGGGAGAAGGCAGGGAGAGGAATTCCCCTCACTTTGAATGGCAGAGCCAAGCCTTTTTTGATGCTTTGTCATTCATGTCAGGGCACACTATGCTTTGGAGTAATCTGCCCTACTTCACCTTCATTCCATTTCACAAAAGATACAGGAAATAGCGTTACAATAGGTGAAAGCCTCTGCCATACAACCCCAGAGCCTTTTTGTTCTCTTACAGTACAGGGTAAAGCAAATAAGGAGATGCAACAGCATTTCACTCTCAGATGAAATGTCACATGTCCTCCAAAACATCCAAGCGGTCAGTTTTGCAAATAAAAGGTCACTCCCCTGGGAAGTCCATCTCAGAGTTGACACAGGAGGCTGGAGACACGCGGGTTCCCATGAAGAACCACCTACTTATTTACTCTGCCATAACTTTGGCTTCCTGGGACGTTCCTGTCAAAGCATCTCCCTCTGGAGATGGGCACAAGGTGTGCGTGTTCCCAGACTGCTTGTTCCTCCTGCAGCAGCTGAGCTTATGTTTTGCAGCGCTCTCATCCAAGGGCATCAAGCACAAGGCAAGAACAAACTGCTCCTTTCAGTTCTCTCACACTACAAAGCCAGCACTGCCTTACGGCTCTGAGAAGAGGAACAGAGACTCCACTGAGTTTTGCGTGTGAAGACCACTGTTACTACAGAGGAAAGTAAATGTTCTTTAGACATCTGGTACTACCTGTTGTCACCACAAGGGTGACAAGAAACATGTCCTTTGGATAGTAAGGAAACAGCGAATTTCAGTCAATCAACTAACAGCTGCTATTTAACCAGAGTGGCTGATCTGGCAGCTAAGTCTAGGGCCCAGCAGGTGACACACAGCAGCAATCCTGCCATCCTAAAGCTTTCTGACATGCAAGCAAGCAAAACAATGCCACATGTGCTTGGAGCGAGAGCTAACAGGCAGCCTTGCCCTTCCTTAGCAGAGAGGCAGCCAGCAGGTGACAGGACAGAAATTCACTACGTGCTCAGGGGAGCTTTGCTAAGAGATGACTCTGGCATGCTGGCCCTAGATACAGAGCACTATAGAGAACAAGGTAGCTACTTTGGACAAGTTAGAGCAACAAAGCAGAAGTCCTGGATCAACATCCAGCATATGTAACTTCCTTTCTCCTGGTGCTAAGCAGAAGGAAACGGGCAAACTGGCTAACAGCATTAGACAGAAATCTGAAACCATTTAAAGATTAAATGCGTGGAAGGCTGTATGGAGCTGTGCTCCATATATGCAGCTAAGAGAGAGAGAGAAAAAAAAAAAAAGAGGATAATTAAATTCCCTGGCCAATATAGATTTTCCTAATAAGAAGGTGGAGAGGAAGGGTAAGGAGGAACTTCATGGGGATCAGGAGGATTGATTAGAGGTCTTCAGCAGAAGGTGTGTGAGCTACTGCAGCAGTCCTGTGCAACTGTCCTCTGATTTCTCCCTAGTAAAGTAAAACCAAGTTCAACTCCGTTAACAGAAGGCAAGCTGGCGTTGCTGTAAGGTGCTGTTTTAAGGTTCAAACAACATCGGAAGGTCTTACATATTGCTTCCTCAGTAAGGTCCAAAACTGATACGCTTACTCGGAACCTCTTCTGTTTAGATCACCATGTCCTGCTGCTAATCATGTTACTGTTCTGAGTCAGTATCTCCACAAAGCAATATCTCCATGATACTTGAGTTGCCAATACTAACACTCCAAGTGAAGCAACTGTTAATTTTGATGGGCTGTCTCAGTATGATGATATAAGAGCATCCCAGGAGAATGAGGAACTGGGCTGGAGACCTCATGGATGTATGTAGAAAATATCAGCCAAAACTGTCTTGGCTTGTACAAAGAGATGAGAACAACCTTGGGTCTCTCTTCTGCTCTTGGCAGTTACCCAAGGAATCTGCAGAAAGGCGCAGGGAAGGTCTCAATTCCCCTGTATGCAAAGCACATCCAAAAGCGATCCTGGACACAGGTATTAGCTGCAGCAAACTGGATGGCAAGGAGTCTGTTGTTTATATTAGGGATTTGCGCCAGGAGTGTTCAGAAGTATCTGTTTACATTCAGAGAAAGAGGATGCTCTTGAGCTTAAAGCAAAGATTGCAGGGTTCAGGAGTCCTGGGCTTAGTTCAAGAACTGGACACATTTATATTGTGGTCTCAGGAATGCTGCTTAGGGCTGAGATCCTCAAGCCTAGTGCCAAACTTCAGTGCCCAAGATTTAACCCCATAGCCCACATTTGGGTGTCTGAATGACTGGCCTATTTTCCCACAGTTATTCCTGCTTTGGCTGCTCTACCTAGAAACCTCTCTTCATTTCTTGAAATACCACCATTCTACCAATGAACCAGGAATAACTCCAGGACTCAGCTCAGACAGAAGCTGTGAGGACACGTTCACTGGTTTGTACAAGTTCGTCAGAAAACACGGTGGGGCCAAGACGCGCAGTTATCACTGGCGGCAAGCACTTATCAATAGTGACCTTCTACTCTGGCCACTAAGAGCTGCCCCCTCCTATCTGCTGACTCTTTCCTCCTCCACCCTGATACATCTTCGAGCAGTAAGCACCTGCTTTGTGCAAGTCGTTTTCTGGTTCAGAATCCCTGCATGTTTCTGAGCCTCTGGGCTCGTGCCTCTCTGCCTCAAACTTCCTAAATTTCAAACCCAAACAAACAAAACCAAAATGCTCCCATGACTATAAACCACAGCTGAGTGTGAGCAGAAGCCCTGTGGCTGACAGAGAGCTTGGTCAGCTCCTTGCCCAAGCTCCAGCTCCCAGCTCAGATGACCAAAGGGAAACACAGCAGAGAAGCACGGTGCCAGGAGGAGTGAACCACAACCTTCCTCTTAGCTCTGCCACTGAAAGCAAGGAAGCAAATGGTAGAGAAGAAAAGCAGGAGGAAGGAAGACGATCAGACAAATGTAGGAAGATTTGAAGACTAGAAGAACAGCATGCAGTAAAGGATAGCAAACATGTTGTGTCAGGAAAAGAAGGATGAAAAACAGGGAAATGAAGGGGAAATATTTTTCAAAGAAAAAAAAAAAAAGGCAGCAAAAAACTCCTGGAAGGAGGAAAAATATGTTCCTCTTTCCAGTCTTCGCTTTGGGAAAAGCTCCCTGCATTTCTCAAAAGAAGCCCATCTCTCCTCAAGCTCATGTACTTTTTCATTTCATGGTTAAGACTTTTCCTCAAGCAACAAATTTTATGTTTTCCCAAAGCCACCTGAGGAGAAATGGACCTGCCATACTCTGCTGTATCTAGGAGTCTGCCTCCTTCCAAACGGAGGGAGTCAGAAGTGAGAATTCTCTGCACGGAACAGGAACCGTTCCTGGCCTGCAGAGCCCCTCTGGCCCTGCTAATGGATAAATACTCAAACCCTGCACAGCTGCTCGCTCAGACCACAAGTCCAAATTCAAACTTTGAGTCCCCACTTCATAGGCAAAAGCGTATTACCCCAAGCACATATAACCCTCCAGCGACCGAGGAGTCTAGTAGTTCCCAGACTCCCTTAGTTGATTTAGGGAACTGACTGAAGGGAATAAAAAGAAAAAGAGGAGAGAGGGGAGAGATACAGATCATACTGGCAACCATGTCAGCACCATGATTAAGGAAACTAAATGCGGCAAACTACTTTTTAAACCCTTCGTTAACAAAAATGCTAGTATCTATAGCAACGTTTTTTTTTTTTTTTTTAATCCCAAAAGGAGATAGCTTTCTAATACGGAAAAATCAAGATTTATTGCACCAGCAGCTCCCACAGGGCAGGGCTATAACTGTGCACAATGGTTTCAATCAGGGGAGCGAATCATTAACCGGTGCAGCTGGGCTCCGTAGCTGGCAAACACCACGCCCTCTTCCAGGGAGCTCCCAATGCTTCAGGGCCAGAACTAGTTGCTCTTACTGTGTGATGAGCCCTTGAGTCCCATATCTGGTGGCTTTACCTCAACTCCTCCATTATGTCACGTGATAGGGTGACTAAGGCCACTGCTTCACAGAGGAAACAGGGGGACCTCCTTTCCTCGAATGACATACGCACAGCCCTTGCTGAACTTCACACACTGCTATTCCTGTGGCCCTGCCGGTGGCATTGCCACACAGCCGGCCAGTTCCATGGGCAGAGAAAAGCACTTTGGTCCCCTGCTGCCTGTGTGCATTTTCTTTCCCGAATCCGCACTCTCCTGAGCTCGGAGAGGGGAGGAATGTCTGGCACTTCTGCGGCGACGCTCTGGCAGAAGCCCTGCTCCGCTTTCTGGCAGCTCCAGCAGGGGCTTAGAACAATTATTTCAGTTCCTGATTCAAGAGCTGGAGACAGAAGATCAAGTTACCTCTCTCTCCAGCCATCAGCACTAATTCAGTTTTCACTAAGCCAGCCTGGCTGGAATTTCACTCTTCCATACTAGAACAAAAAAGAAAGTGTGAATCAACACTGAAAAGCCATTAGAAGAAACATAAGGAATTTCAAGAGTTGCCCTTCACACATGCAAAAAAACACCAATAAGATCCAACAGAGAAAGAGCTGTTCTTTACTACAAGAGATATTCTAATATGCTAAAATGATGAATAATGAAACATGTGGCAGAGGAAATGGTGCCACGGTCCTCTGTTAAACCCCCAGCATCATAACTGCTTTTTAAATAAGTTTTCTTCGCTTACTGCTAGAAGGCAGCTCCCAAATCCATAAAGAGCACACGGCTCTTGCCTAGGCACAGGCAAGGGCAGCCATTGAAAGAGGAAGCGCTTTCCTCGAGAAAAGAGCAGAGCTCCTATGGCACCAACCTGGGGCACCTGTGTGGAAGGAAAGCTGGGACAAGCTACTGCAAGCACAAGTGTTACAAATCCCCTCTCATCAGGCTTCCAACCACCACTCAGCAGAGCAACTGGAAACGCTCAACCCTGCTTTTGTGTTCCTGGTAGCAGGAGGCAGCAGGAGGCAGCAGGAGGCAGGGGCCGCGGCTCCTGCCCGCGCTGGCCGGCCTAGGGCAGCGAGCGCTGCCAGCAGAGCGCAGCCGCGGCGGCCCCCGCACGTTAGCTCGCCTTGCGCATACAGCATATGCACAGGGGCACGCAGCAGCGAGGGGATCTGAGAGAGCAGCAAAACAAAAACAACCTCACAAGCAAACCAAGAAGGATATCAAGTATCTTCTAAACCTTTCCAGGCCTGGGGATGGTATTTGATGATTTGATACAGCCTCTCCTCTTTCCTTTTATTAAAATGGCTTACGTATTATGTACTGCTGTGCACCCGACATGTTATAAACCTCAAGAGACTAGCTGCTGCTCCAAAGAACTCATGACTCTGACAGGAATTTCATAACTTAAGGAACTATCTTCCCAGAGCCAGGCTGAACAGCCCCAGTTTCCTGGGGAGCTCTGCTAAGGCAACAGTCTTTCCTCACAGCCTGCAGAGCAGGAGCAAAGCTGGTGCAGAGCAGTGTGACAGGCTTCACCCTCTCCCTCTTGGATGGTGGAGGGCCAAGCCCCAGCACAGTGCTTGGACACTACTGCTGGGGTCCCTGCCACCCCGAGCCCCTCCACGCAGCCTCACGTAGGCTGCTGTCACACTGCACCCTGCGCAGGGGAATCTGGGCTTAGTGCGAGTAAAATATGGTTTAATAGTAATTGCATACTCAGTGCTGCCTTTGACACATAGAAAAGGCCATAGCATAAGCCTAAGGGACAACAGATTAACACTTGGATTTGCTACAGTTTCAGCACCTTTTGCCTTACATGAAGTATTTTGACTTCCTGCCAAACAGATCATTCCATAAGTGGTCAGGTACTGCTGGGGTAGCACCTATATGTATCTTCTCCAAGACAAGTCCAGGGTGTAAAAGAAGCATGATCTGAACACACATGCTCTCTCATTCCAAAAGGGAACAAAGCTACAGTGAAGGTTTGGCTTTCCCCATCTCCAGGGAAGGACATACATCAATGAAGGCCCAAACAGGACCTTCAAACACTCCCAACACTGAAGCTGGCATTCACATTCCCTTTTGTTGTTCTTGGGGATTAAGCTTAATGCTGTGGAGATCCAATTTAGATCCACTTCCATCTATACAAGAATATTTTACTGAATCTTTGGGTTTTTTTTTACCCCAGAAAAAGCAGCCCTGTTAAAAACCAGACCTTCAGAATGACACTTGTCAACTCTCAACACATCTCATCAAAAATGCCAGAGCAAGATTTCATGACCCTCAGTCACACTGCTCACCTAGCTCAAGTGCAGCCCTTAAATCTCCCCTGCTCCCAAGCATTTATGTTTATATGGGTATCAGCTGAATTCTAGTTTTAGACTCCTTTGGTAGTCTTGGCAAACAGTAACAGCATCAAACTGTACGGCAGACATCTCTCCTGTCTGCCACCCCTTCACTGTTTCATCTTCAAGACACTTGCACACACACCTATTTAGCTAATTTCAGAGAACTGAGAATGCACACCCACAAGGAGATAAAACTGACAGATGACACAGGTTTGTGCAGTTATATACACACAGTACTGCACTACACAATTTGTTAATAATCTTCACAAACTTGCCTTTGGTAAGTAAACTGTCTGGAATAGAGTGAGTGCGTGCGTGTGTGTGTATATATAAACAGTATAAATAAAGCTTTTCTACAAAAAATTCCATCATCACAAAATAAGGCCTTTGAGGCTTACAAAATCTATTATATAAAAACTTATTGGGTTTCAACTTCCTGTGAATATAATTTTTTCCTGGGCTTGATCAACAAACAAATCTAAACATTCAGAGTAGAAATGAAGGAGTTTTGTCTGGTGTGAATCTGCATTAGCAAATTTCATATGGTTTCCAGCTGATACCACAAACTTGGCATATGCTCATTTAAAATCCAGTTTTAGGCAAAAGGCAGACAGATACCCGAGGTGTTTTTTTTTTTTTTTTTTATGATGCTGAGATTATAGTTCGTATTATGGTTCAATTATTATAGACAAAATCCTAATTGTGCCTAGTGCATTGCAGGCAAAATTGACTAATAGCGGATTTCATCCTTCTAGAACAAAATAAATGTCTCTTACATCACCAAAAGGTTCACAAGATTATGAATACCCTTGGAGCCTTTTGGGGCTACCTATTCATCTGACAGTTTGGGTTGACAAGTTGAAATGTGTGGGACTTACAAACTCCCCAGGATTCACAGGTTCCTCCAGAGCACAGATTCCATGAATTTTTCTTGACAGCAGTTACCACATCTTTTCTGGTGTGTGCCTAGTATCTGTGACAACCTGAATGCCCACTTCACTCCCCAGATCAATTTCCTGTTTGACAGGAAGCAAGAATTCACAGGAGGACATTCACACGCCCTAATAAGGGTTTTTCTTTATCCTATGTTTTAGATACAAGTCATGCTAAAGATCCTTATTCTGATCCTAGGAAGTCTAAGGGAAAAAACAATAAAATTCAGTTTAGCTGAATCTTTCACAGGAACTGCACTCCTGGTCGGGGTGTAAAGAAAATATATGTGTGAAGATGGGACTGAACCTAGCTTTTTTCTTTTCCTTCCCCCTCCCCTCTTTTTTTTTCTCCCTTCAACTGAAGCTTAATTTTATGGCACAGTTTCAAGGTACTATTTCTGCTCTTCTGGACATTGGTATTTTCTTAACCATTTGACCAGTTTAGCTGGAGTTTCTGAGTGACAAACTATCTAATGTGTCAAATGTCTTCTCCTCTCACTTCTCACAGAAGCAAGTTTTAATGAGAAAACTGAGGCTGCAGCACAAAACTGAGACCCTGCTCATACTCTGCTGTATGCCCAACACCCCACTCAAAGAAGATTTCCAAAATAAGAATACCAACTGACAAAGTTGTACAGACTGCAAATCAAGTACCGTATTATTTTGGACTTTTTCCTCAAAGATCATTCCACATGGCTTTTTTTATAGGGTCTGGATTTCTTTTCCAGGGCGGAAGAATATTTAGGCATGGAAAATAGCTGTGGGCATGAGCACCAGGGAAATAAGTGTCTAGAAACTGAAACAAATCCCTTCAACATTTGGAAACACTAGGAGTGAGGAAGGCATCTAATGAATAATGTCGCCGAGATCAAGCAACTCCAGTCACAGAGAGTTCTTTCACTTGCAAGCATTACAGCTGCACTTCTACAAGACACTACTACACTTAACAAATCTCTAACCACCAAAATTTCATGCATAACGATGTATCCGGCATTTTCTGTTTTCCAAGTACTACCCTGAGATTAATCAGTCAGTCATTTCCTTACACATCTTTTTTTAGGGAAGGGATGATAGTTTGTTCTGGATCTTGTGAATAGCTAGTACTTACCAGCTATTCCAAGTGCTAGAGTGAGTGGTGACCCTCAGTGCTACACAAGAGGTGGACTCTACCTGTGGAAACTTAGAGATGCCCTGAGTCTTTGGTTTGCTGACACACACAACACTGTCTGTATGCAGGGCACAGAAGACTAGTCAGAGAAAAAGCATTTTTCAAAGCTTCAAACGAGCCTGCGTAAGGGCCGCTGGAGCATCCCAGAGGGAAGAAAGCATCTCTGCATCAAGGAAATGCACAGGGACCCGTTTCTGCTTGCAGATGCAGCAGAGCCACTCTCTACTTGTTTCATTCTCTCGTTGCTCTTACTTTCATCACCTCCTTGCTCACTCACTTTGGTGCATAGCATTTGTTCCTCTCCTGCCAAAACAAATCAAAGCAGACCTCCACCAGACTCCCCTGCTCTGAGCGGCCAGCACTAGCCTTCAGAGGCAAAACACTAACCCCATAAAATCTCAGAAACATTTAACACGAGCCTTACTCCAACACTCAGCAGTGGCGCAGGGACTCAGGCACCTACGTGTCACTGCAAATCAAGAGTGTGCAACTGCAGGAATCCTCTAGATGCTTTTGAAAAGATGAGTCACCTTCAATACAGCTGGTACAGAGCAAGTGTCATCTGCCTTAGGCAGGCGGTTCATTCAGTGCGGCAATATTAAGCAGAGTAGTCGGCCTGGCTTGTAAGGACACGGGCAGCTTCTACACCGAATGCACTGGACTTTGTATTTCTCACAACCTATTTTTCACCACTGCCTCACAGGACGGAGTCTTCGGGCATCGGGAAGGAATTGTACCTCTTACGAGAAAGAAGAGGGAGATTTTTAACGCATGGCACTCCATACAGCATCTTTTCAGCATAACTACACAGGTGACTGTCCAGTGAAAACAGACAGAAAAAAACACAAACAAATTCCACACGAGGAAACACCTGGGGAAACTCTTAAGATATATTACAAAAATCTTTCAAAACACTGTCAACAAGGTGCCTTCTTTCAAAGCTGTCCTGTACACAGTTAAGACAACGGGATTGCTTTGGTATCAATGGATCACACAGAAGATTTAGCACAGTAATCTATCTGCAAAATTCAGTAGCATAGTCCAGGGTAAAACTAGGTAAGAACTGTTTACCCAGGTCTAAGTTGGGCAAGAACTTTACTTACGTCAGAAAAAAAGTCAAGAAGTTTATCAATTTTGTATGTCATTTTATTTACCACTATGCACTGCAAAAGCTCCAGCTTCTGTTATTACTACTGGCTGAGTTGTCCAGTCCCCTGGAAACTCAAACATCTAAAGAGAAATAAAAGGCAAATTAGAAACACTCACGTCTATAAATGGACCTTATAGCAGGTACCATCCTTCCAAATCATTTACTGTGTTTAAGATGGCAGGTTCTTATTTCAGAAATTGATCACTACAGAGATAGGAAGATGGGAAAAGAAAGTGGCCAGGACAATAAAGAAACACTGTACCCAGCGAGCTGAAACAACTTGCTTCTCCATTTCCAGAATTGCCCCTGTATACAAAAATGTCATCACAAAAGATCTGTGAAATTGGCTTGCTTTGAAAGTAGGCACTTAATCTGCCCACTCAGTACCTGCCAAGCTGCAAACTGAAATTCTTTTAGTTCTCCTGTGAACAACAGACGAACAATAGGGAATCTCTAGAGATGTTGTCTTGTACCTCTCTGACAGCAACTTTTGTAACAGTATGTGCCCTTTGTGCCAACAGGCTGCATCCTGAAGTACTGTCATTCCTGATTTCAGGAGCTTTGTATAACTAATTAGAAGGTCAAGTATAGCTGCTACTAGATGTCAAAGAGTATAGTCATCTGGACTTAAGGCCAAGGCCTCCATATTTTAATTTGAACCTTATTTTTACCAAAAAGAAATAACAGGCAGCCTTGCAAGCAACCCTCCCAGTGCTGTGACCCTCTGCTGCTTTAGCATTTTCATCTGTGCATGTAAGACATGATTTATTATATGTGGTATTTATGTATCTACTATTCCTGTGAATAGCTCGTTTAACAAGTTTAAAATTATTCAAGTATTATTTTTGTTAGGGCTAACAAAATATTCTCCATTGTAGATAAAACCGTTCTATAAACAATACCGCACGTATTTCTTACTGAAAAATATTTGCTACGTATCAGCGACTATTCATCTGGGCCTTGTCCTTCCTCTTTCAATCTGAAAACCCAACATCCTCACCCTCAGATGCTGCTCTGAGCAGAAATACAGTGAAGATCTGTGGACAGGGAATTAGCACATTTTTAACATAAGTGACACGAAACTAACACAAAGAGCAAGAGTGCAGTCTGGTTCAGTCTGCTCAGATAAGGAAGATGTGTTCTTCTGTCTGTAAAATGCAATTTCTAAGGCTTATTTTTAATAACACCAGCAAGTTCTACAAGTTCAAAAAAAAAAAAAGGCAGGAAGTGGAAAATAAATGAAATTCTTTCAGTGAAAGAATCCAAAGGTCCTACTCTGGCTGGCCAAGCAACCCAGGTCTTTGTCTTAGCCTCTTTAACCTCAATTGCTTCATACTGCTCTTGTCACCGAAGTCCCCAGAAGCCTGCTATAACGTAGGCAGAACATGCAGTTATGGGCTGTCAGGGTTTTGATTGTTTGGTCTTGATTCGTTTGCTTTTAATTTAAGTTCTCTTTGGGCAATATGAAAAAAGAAAAAAAAAATCACATAACTCATTGAACAGAAAGTGAACAGCCCATCAAGGATTAGTTTCTGAAGAAGCTACTCTCTGATCAGTAAGTTTTGTTCAAAAAATAGAATGCCCAAGTCTAAAGCTAAATTTTATGCTCCAGGATTACTGCCTCCATGTTCAGTATTACCATATTACCCTCTTCACTGGAAATGGAGGCCGAGCATAATTGTTTCTGCCTAATCTGTACAGTCACTAGTAACTCCACCATTCCCCTCCCATAGCTATTCCCCACCTCTTTTCTATTTATAGCTTTAAATATTTGGGAAAGACTCGGCTTTGTTTTAATATCCTCAGCAATGTCTAATTCTGTTTAACTTCTGGCAAACCTCACTTTCTGTTTATCCTTCTTGACCTTGAAGATACATCTCTCCTTCTGAAGGAGACTTTCTCCTGTTGAATCATAGGTTCTTCCCTTTTCTACTTTGCAATAGGTATTTTGAAATCGGTGAGTGAGACGGGATGAACCAGTTCACTCCTAGCCCTTTGCTGCAGGGGGACAGATAACAGCAGAGTTTAAGGCAACAGGGAAGCAGGAAAATCTCCCCTGCAGCAGGCCAGGCCTGCCTACTTCAGCGGGGGCTAGTTTACAACCTGCCACGTACCTCCAGGACCCAGTATGTGCAAACAGGGCTGCCAGCAAACTGCTCCAGACAAGCAGCTTACCCTGCACCTACCATCCCGCTTGTCTCCAGTGCGGCTCAAACTGCTCCTTTTTGAAAAACTAGTCCATGATTCAGCTTTTATTCTAAATGCTATACGTCCTTAAGCTAATTAAAATATTTTCAAAAAAAAAGGAGAGATATCTGACATTTCTATGTCTTAAAACTAGGACCCGCTACAAAAATGGCAAGAATTAAAAAATGATAAATGTATCTTTAAAATTCAATTTACCTTTGTGCAAGTCAAAGTTACGGGTGTTCAGCATTTTCAAATAAGGTAGTGAGAAAGCAGGAAAAAAAAGAAAAAAAAAAGTGAAGTTTTCAGTTAAGAACTGCGCCATGACATCTCAAACATTTTGCTTAAGCTTTCCTTTTGTGCTTGGAGTTTTGCAACTCATTTTTGTTTCTGTCAACATTATAACATAATCCATCTGAGGGGTTTAAAGTAAATGGTTTTAAGCAATGAGTGAAACCACAGTAAGTAAATCACAGGAGGCTTTGGCTCTTCATGCATTTTTAAGCATCTATTCATCAGCTGTTGTTTCTCTGCAGCAATGGCTAGAAAGTTTATAGACTTTAGTCAAGACTCCCAGTTTCCATCTGCTTAAGCAAGTCGTCTTTTCAGGTGTTTATTTCTTTGTAAACTATGACACTACTATCTTTGAACTTGTCCATCTAAATGCAACTGATGCTAATGTACATTTAATGCGGATGGCAGCTTTCACCTAAACACGTGGCTGCCTGGGACTCTAAAACGCCGTGTCCACTGCGTGTAGTTGTGTAGTGGAATTACCCCCGTCTGGCAGGTGCCAGAGCTGAGGTGCAGCTGAACGCTATAAAACAAGACATTGGTTGTGAGAAACAGAAGCAAAGTGGAAACACACCCGTGCTACCTCTCTGCCCTGGGCATTTTTTACTTAAGCAATTCTCCATCAGCTAAATATAGAGGTTTTCAATATGTAAATCAATGACTAACTCTTTTTTTTTTTTTCCTCTCTCTCTCCCCTAAACAGAATGTTATTCGTATGGCAAATGCTCCATAGCCACCTGCAGCACAATTTTATGTCTGAACAATCTGAAGAGTAGAAGAAAAACTTATAAAATACATATTCTTCTATACACTGGAAAGAGCACAATTTTCAACTACTGCTGCAACACAATATAGGGCTTGCACTGCCATCATAAATTGTTCCATGCGAATATAGAGCCTGGAATGAATTTTATCCTCAGGTTCAACCAGTGAGCCACAGTTTATCACAGAGCGGTACTTTTCTCAGTTTCAAAACCATATCCCCAGTATTTTTCCCCGTCAAGTCCAAAGGAGATTAGCAGACTGCTCAGAGGGATCAGCCACAAAGAGAAAACGCAGCAGAATCCAACTGCCTGGAGACACGAAGAAACAAATCCAGTTGTCTGTCCCATGACTAAGATAAAAAACAACCCACTGAGCACACCCAGCTCCGATCAACTCCCATCTAAGCTGGGGAAGGAGTGGGAAGGGCTCCTCAGCGAGCTCGGCCCAAGTGGGAGTCAGGTGTCGCCCACACGCGCGGCTCTGCCTCCCTCGCCCACACCAGCTCCGTCACTGCTGCACGGTGCCAGCGCCCCCCTCCCCGCCAGCTGAAAAGCAAGAAATAAACCAGCAGCGCTTTCTATTTGCCACATGTTCTGCAGCTGAGATCTGCCACAAAGGTGCAGCATTAGTTAAACATTACTAATGATTTTTCAAAGGTCTTCAGGGAACCTCTAGGGATTCACTGCCCTCATTCAAATTAAGCAGAAATAATGATCCCAGCACATGGGTCACTACAACAATTCTACGATAATTCTGCTTTTGCAGTATCTTTCACTGTTCCATTTTTCTTTTTAGTTTCTTAAAATACTTCTTTGTTAATAGCATAAAGACCACACCAAAAATGTTATTGCGGCAGAGTTCAAAGTTTTCATTCCGAGTTCTTTGCACATAGCAAGGTGACAGGGTACCACAAGCAAAAAGTAATGTAAATACCAACAGCAAAACTCCCAGCAGCTCTTGAATTGGCATAATTTCCCCCTATAAAAAAGAAAGAGGAAGAAAGAGAGACACAAATCCTCCTCTGACTTAACCTGCCATTTTAAAATATTCATTTTATTCATTGAGCTAATTTCAAAAATTTCCAAAAAGTAATATGTTTCATTTGAAGTCTGCCATTTAATCAGAATATGCTCAAGACAAACCCCCCAACATCAGATTTCTGCAGCTCTTGGGGGAGTAGGAACAGGGCTTCAACTGACAGAAACCATTAAATGAAGTGGCAGGAAATGATGATTGCCATCAGGCACGGCATTCTTCTACAACTAGAGCAATTAACATGGTAAGCACTACCCAGACTCTCAAGGGCCAGTAAAAGGCTTCCATTAGATACATCAAGAGCTCAGTGTAATACCACCATCCTGTCTCCTTTTGCTTAAGGTTCTCACATTTTGTCTGTTTGGTCACCAAACAATACATACACTGCATTAATCTAGAAACCATCAGGTCTTCCAGTTGTACGTGGATGACACTGTGCACTGCTGCTTTACAGGTTAGATGACAGAATTTTAAATGAATCCTGTTGTGACCATGGGAGATGCTGCAGAATACCTTTATATACGCATATATAGATGCAGATATAAGCATTCATTCAGCTCTTGAAGTAGTTCTATTTTTGAATAGAATAAGAAATAATTTATGCTTTTATGTGAAGTGGAGAGCAGGGCACCTTTAACTCCACAAGGAGGAATTTCACCCTGTATTTCCAAAAGGCAACACGCCAAAAGACGTTTGGGGCATTTGCAGTCACCTTGTTGAATACCTCTTTCTCGGCTACTACTACTCCCGAAGTTTCCTTCAAAAGACTGCCAAGGCCAAGCTCTATGAGTCATCCTGTGAATAAGGTCTAATTATTCAATTATTTCTCAAACATCTTCCTTTCTTTTCTTTCCTTTATTTCCTGGCTTCTATTATTCTTCTTCATTTCTTCCCCTCCTTACGCGCCTCTTTCCCCACACGTCTTTTGCCTTCACAGCTTTCCTATAATAGGACACACAGACAAGACAGCTTTTCAAATTGAGAAAAGAGCTAAAGGGCAAGCATTGTACAGCCCTTGGATATGCACTTTTTAAATAGGGAGGTAGAAAATACAAAAGTCGATATAGTCACCTACTCGGAGGCTCACTTTCCAGGACCCGATGAGCTGTTGCATGCACACCATAGCACTAACACACTAACACACAGACAACCTTAATCTCTGTCTGTAGTTATGTATGCAATGTGTGCACGCTCTCTTTATAAAAAGAGACTTTTGTTTCTGCTAAAAGAAAAGAAAAAGGAAAAAAATGGCTAGAAAGCTTTATAGAAGGTTGCAAAGGTGGCAGGGGCAAATTAACTTGCACAAAGGTATCTGCCAGCCACATTAACCCAGGGATCTAGAGTAATTAATACAGCCTCTTACATGGAATTGCAAATACATGATCAAACTATGGTTATGCTGGGGAAACAAAGTTTAACAGTAAGGTGTGAATTGCGTCAAAATGCACACTAGTTGAAAAATATCATGATGAGGGGAAGAGAAAGACCCTCTCAACTACTGTTCTACTGAAAGTCTCTCTTAAACCATCTTGTACTGACACTCTCCCTCATCCTTTCGGTTTCTCCACTTTTTTCTCTCTCATTCTTTGTTCCTCACCTCTCTTCAGAACTCTACAGTTGAAGAAACACCACTCAGTGTCCAGATTCCCAAATCAATTCACTCAGCCCTAGCAAGGCCAAATTCCCCACAGAGCACAAGGACATCTATCTTGGTCTCAGTTTTCCTTTCCATCCAAAAGGAAAACTGTTTACAATTCTCTCTGCAATGAAATAGCTATTAAGACCTGTCTGAAAAAGAGAAAATTCTTTCCTGATTTGAAAAAAAAAAATTCTTTTAACCTGCATAGCTTTAAAAATAGTTTGATGATGCACTATTTTGGCACACACAACAGCACTGAGTACACAGGGAGTAACAACTTGTAAAGGTGCTTAATATGAGTTCTGCTTTTGTAACACTCAAGACATTAGCACTACTGGAAGTCCATGGGAACTCTGGACTTCTGCAAACATTGGCCTTGGACCCCTGATACATGGGTAGAGAATATTTCCAGGCATCTGATTGTTTTGTGGAATTTCCACATTCATCCAGCTTTTATTTCAGTGGAAGACAAAACTGTTCCTTAGAGTTTGTTCATTTCTTTGTACAATTAACTGCCTAAATATGTCAAAAACCTTGTCCTGGGCGCACTTCTGAAAGCGACAAATGTTTTCGCCTCCAAAGTGGGTCACCACATTTAGCCTTTTCTCAGGCTACTCCAGAATCAGTTACAACAGGGACTAACACAACTAGCGTGACAACAGCCCAAATATGAATTCTTCAACTTACTTATTGCAAATCTTACCATTTTCTGGTTTGACTGTTATGGTATCAATTGAAAAAAAAAAAAAAAAACCTGTCTCAGAATAATATCATTATTTTCCCCTGTATGGTTACTCTTAAGAGAAATAGCAAGTTTTTAGGCAGACTTGCCTTCACTCTCTTGGAAATCTTGGATAAAATTAGAATCCTCCATGTGGTTGGGAAATAAAACACTCCTGGTGGTTTCTTTACTATTTAGAGCCTCCACATAGAATTCATGCATACATACATACATGCACACAGGCTGCATCCTACCTGTGATTTCCTTGTGGACAGATTGAAAGCTTGTGGAGCAGACTCCTCTCAGGAAAGGGCAACTGTATCACACTCTACAGAGCTCTGAGGCCCACCTCATTTCCTTCTTTCAGGTTGTATTAAGCATTTTATCAGTCCAATATCTCACTTCTTTTACCCTGCCTGCATAGGAGAGGCAAGTACTTCAGATGCTATTAGATTTCAAAATTTAAACATTGGCATGAAAAGAAATTTTTTAATGCCTAAGATTCAAAGTTTCCTATCAGTTTTCCCAAAAAAAAAATCAACCTGACATTTGAAATTGTTTTGGTTGCCAAAAAATATAACAAAAGCTTCATAATAACTGAAAACAGAACAAAAAAAAAAAAAAGGCAATTAATTAATTCATCAGTCCAGCCGTTAACCTGGTTAAGCCACATACAGAGGAATGCAGCTAGTCCTAGCTGGCTGCTTCACATAGAAAGCACAGCATCACTCAGCAACAAAGAGCAGGAAGAATCATTTTCTCTTCTTATCCATATGCTTTCCAGACTAGGGCCAGTAGGGGATTTGCTAAGGGATTTACTGATAAAGTGCAGCTTTGTCACATTTGTTAGACCTAAAGCAGTCATGGCAACACAACCGGTCTGCTAATGAGCCACTGGTCACAGGGCAATCTGTCCAAACTGACAGATTTGCTGCTCCTGTTCAGTAGTGGGCAGCAGCGAAATAGTCTAGTTGGCTCTCAGTCTCCCAGCTGCTGCCAGGGTCCTCCAATCTTTTATTTTGGAAACACCAGTGCCCATGTTTCCAAAAAGAAAAAAAAAAAAAAAAAGTTACAGGACTCCCCCTCTACAACGATGAGTTGTTTGCTTGCTTTCAGATCAGACTAAAAGCAAATGTCGTTGCAATGGTAAGTGTTACACTGGGACTGAAGTCTGGGTTTTGACCTCACTCCTCTTGAGCCCACCACACAGGAGGCCTACCCTTTGTCCGGCAGACAGTTGCAACTTCCCTTCAGCAGTTTCGCTTTCCTCCTTCATGGGTAGCAGCCGGCTTCTCTCCCCCATCCATTCCTACCTCTGCCTTTTCACCCAGGCTCAGTAGACATGAATGCTCCCTCACCACTAGCAACATACTTGTCCTTTTCTCATGACAAACCTTTTCTGACAGTAAAGATCTTAATGCTTCTATCAGCCAGTATCCCTTAGCACCAATGGAGACAGCAAGAACTTGTCTTTCTCAGAGGCAGCAGTGGCTGCTGTGTCCCCGGTGGGGCCAAGGGATGCCCCATCTCAGATGCTAGTCTGAGTGTGTACTACTTATGTGTGCAAGGTCACACCCACACAGCAACTGCCAAAATCTTACCCACATGAGCACTGTGGAATCTCCGACTTCACCAGGTGCAGATAAAGCGAGTACAAGACAGCAGGATCAGCAACTGCCACCGACATCACTGCTCTGTCCAACACAAGCGACAGGCGCCCTGGCACCGCCAGGAAAGCACCAAGGGTCTGAGAGAGGCGGGTCACACACTGGCACCATGCTGCTAGTAGAGGGAGAGCAAAACTCTGGGCTGGATCCTCAGCTGATCCAAACTGGCCTGAGAATGTTTCACCTAAGGCACCATATGGTTGAGGTCGGAAGGGACCTCTAGAGATCACCTAGCGCAACCCCACGCTCCATAGTCCCAACGGACGCAGTGCCCAAGAGGAGGGTAGAGGCAGAGCACAGTGAAATGGGGTCAGTAAGGAGCTCACCTCCACGTGTGCTTTTGGGACCACCCCTTCATGCCCTGAGGATTGTACTGTTCCCAAACCCAGTGCCAGAACTGTAGCCCCAGGTGAGGGAAGGAACACCTCTGGTGGGCACTGCGCAGGGAGCAGGCGGTCTCGCTTACTGAGGGTGAGAGGGGTGCCCAGAAAGCTGGATGTGCAAGTCCAGGGGGTGTTCCCACTCCACCTGCAGCCTACTCAAACTTGCTATTGCTAACAGAAGAGCTGTGGAAAAAAAGAGGTTTGTCCTCGGGTCTTTAATGCTCCCACAGGCCAGGCTGCCGCCTTGGGCATGAGGAGTATAGTGGGGTCAGGGCAACACTGAAACCCTGTCTCTGATGTGTGACAGGGCAGGTCTAATCCAGAGCAGCAGCTGATCACATAATATATATTCACTTTCAAAAAAAAAAAAAAAAAAGTTTTTCCCTCTTCCTTCTGAAACCAATTTGCCTATTTTCCAAAATACAGCATTGGGATGAATCACCTGAAATTAATGTCAGGGAGATTTCTGAATTGTGATACAGCCCCTTCTCTAGGAGAACAGCCCAGGAAATCATAGTGGAGCTCAGCCAGGAAATGCAAGGAGATGAATGTGATGAGCTGAGCAGAGCATGGGTTTGAACATGTTGGCAACAAAGTGGTAGGAAGATGGATAAATATTTTGGATAAACAGGATTGTGCTCCACATCATAGATGTTGTTCGTAACTTTAGTCTGTGCTTTCTTGGCCTGTCACTCTTGACAACTCAGTCATAAAACAGCTCTCTGGAATACACTGCTCAAATTAATCAGCTCCGAGTTATTTTCCTTTTAAAACTAATAACAGGAGGTCTGCACAGACCTGTGAGAGACATGGGAATGTGAATTGTGCAGCTGCAAATGTTTCCATACTGCTGCAACTTTCGGTTGCTTTTTGCTCTCCACTGAGAGGGCATGAAATAGCATTGCAGGGAGCTGTTCTTGAATTGTCAGAATTGTCCAACTGTTCCCAGCATGTCTATAACATGGTAAATATTCAATGATGCCTTTCAACTTTTAAGCATGTTTGAAAGGGGGAGTGTTCTGGTCACAAACCAGCAAGCTCAGCTGGACAGGAGCACCAGAGGATTTGATGGCTTGTATCCTTTCTGTGCCAGCTGCACAAGGGAATGCCAAATTGTGTTCTTGCCATTGGCAGAAGTTTTAGCCTTCAATTCATCTTCTTGTTATCAAACTGCAACAAAACAGGGAGAAAAAAAAAAAAAAAAAAGTCCAACAGGGGAACAGTGCCTCTGACAGACAGGGAAACAGGCCTCCTTTGAACAGCCCCACACATGCAACAGCTTGGCTCCAAGCTGGCACAGGGGATTAACACTTCATGAGGTCTTAACCCAAAATAAGAGCCAGCCATGGATGAAAGCCAAGTGTGCCACACTCCACTAACTCCTGAGGGTACTTTGTTGTCGTCATGTGAGCTTTAGGAACAACTGGGAGGCTCTGTTCAACAGAGCTCAGGGTTGAAGTGCATTTGCAAAGTCTGCAGAGGTAACGAGAGCAGCACCTGCCTCTCCCAGGTCTGCCTGCAGCTAGTACTGCCACAGAGCTTGGTCTCCATTGGCAATAGCTTCACTTGCAGCCTGGAGAAACTAAAAAAGCCTCTCAGGTTTTTAGTTGCAAGATGAAATTTAAATCCCAGACCGGAAGCCTTAATTATAACGGATTTGTGTGAAAGTTGCCAGATCTCTCCCTGCTCTGTGATCAGAGCTGTGCCAAGAGTCTGCTTTGTGTCACACTAGCAGCAGCATTAAGTTCAGCAAAGTAACTAGGTCAAAGATGCAAAGGCAGACCAGAGATCACCGATTAGCACTAATGAGAGCCTGCACCATGGACAGGACAGCACTGCAGTCACCCCCAGGTTCTTGTTGTAACTCGCGGTAGCCACCTGTGCACTTCAACTCCTGCTCCTTACAAAGTCACCCCAAGGCCCCATGACCAGAGAACAACTCAAGGGGAGCCAATAGCAAGAACTAGTTGTTCATTCTGGTATGATTTAGATCAGCTTAAATACAACAAGGGGAAGATTTGAGCTTCCTAAGGGCAGCTCTTCTGAATACATGTGCTGTTGTTTCAGTCACCCAGCACAACCTCTGTAAGCGCATGCTCACGTATAGCAAATACCACTCATGCTCAAGAATTTAATGGTGCATCTGCCCATACCTGCAATACCAGGTGCTGCTAAGATCACCCCACCTTCAAAGAAAACAACAGAAAGAGACAACTGCAGTATTCCCTACTGCTTTAAACAGACTTTCCCCAGGAAGAGAGATCAAAAAGACTGGAGTTATTTAGAGAAAGGAATAAGAGCAGAAACAAGTACCGAATAACACAGAGAAAATCAGTCCTGGACTCCTACATATCCTCGGCAAGGCAGCGTGTTTCCAGCTAATAAAGATAAACGTATGCCAACATAACAGTTAACCTGGAACGCAGAGCAACAAGGACACACCAGGGCAAAGTACATTTCCAGTCTATGGAGGAGTGGTTACACAAAAGGTGATCTTAAGCACAATAAATGAAGCAATTAAGAACATTAGAGCTCTTATACTCTTATAGCATTATGTATGCAAATTTCTCATTAGCTAATCAAGGAGAGGAAAAAAAAAACAGGTATTTCCACTATATCCATTCACTTTCCCTCCAAGTTTAACGAGGCAGGACACAACTAATCTTATCAAAAGAGACCCATTAACCTCTGGAAAACTGAGACACTGACAAGTCACACTCAAATGGACGAATCGTCACCAGCACCCACACGCACACACACGCATGCGACCCAACAAGGCCCAACAAGGAGTTTTATGTCAGGATAAGGACATAATGCAACTCTCTTCAAGATACATAAACACACTTATAAAACAGAAAGTCCAGCAGGCTGTACACAATGGACTAAAGACGATACAGTTGCTGACTCCCAAAGCCACCACATCTGTACAGACTGCTTGAAGGGATCCCTTCATCTCCCTAGCATAATAGCACCTGCCTTGACTTCTCTTCATCCTCTTAATTAATGAAAAACAGAGTGTGCCAATGCACATGCGTTATACTCAGCCATAACAGCTAAGCTAGTAGGTACCTCTTGTTATGAGTGTAATTACAAAAATACTATCATTCATCAACCTTTATTTCCCACTGGTAAAGTTATAGTACATAACACATGTAGACTGCATCTGGAATGTGCCTGTTCAGAACGTGAGGACATACAGAAATTATGCTAAAGGACTGTGGAAGTGATGCCTTGTATCACTTTTCGAAGTAACATGTAAATACTACAACACAGACCATTATGGGAAACACCAGTCAGCCAGAAACTCCAGGAAAGAGCTCAACAAGCTTCCTAGTGCACAGCACCACAGGACAGATAAGCTCCAAAAAGCAACTATTGCTTTTGGGATGCCTCCATTTTGGGAATGTCCAGCTTGTCACAGCTTGCAGCCATCTTTCTGGAGGTGCAAACTGACCGTCAGTGAAATGTTAGCACTTAAAAGCAAAGGCTCCATTTTTCTTGGCATTATACCCATTTCGTATTTCAGAAAATTTGGCAACTAATAACATCTTTCCCCAAATGCTCCTTAAACTTGAGTAATTAGTACAGCATTCCTTGTTATGAGGGGGATGGTTCAAATTAGGACATCAACTCCACAGATACTTCATTTCTTTTTGAGCATGGCACAAGGATTCCTTATTAACTGCTCTCAATCATCAAACAGCTAGTCAAATTATCAAATTTTCTTTAATCAGGCTATTAATTGATACTCAGTAGCAGCAGTATTTTATTTAGAGAAATACAAGCTGATCAAATGGGGTAGGAAAGAACATAAAGTGTTACCCTGTGCTGATTAGCCCTTAAATCAGAGATGAGAGCTGTCAGTCTGTGCACATGTTGTGCAAGATTACTTGCTCCATTAACAGCCTGTTTCTCTCTCGTGAAGTACTCTACTGACAGACCACAGTGAGAACATTTTTTTTCCTGCCAGAATCTTCCTGGAAGTCATCCTTGAAGGACAGCAGATAATGTCATTTAGGAATAATTTGCACACACGCGCGCACCCACATGCACAAACAAATAATGGGCTTTTGCAGGGAGGAAAGGTGGGCCAGAGGGATGCGATTTCCATTCCCTGTCCTTTTCCCTTCTAGAAGGATTACAGCAGGAAGCAGAATAGGCACCATGGTCACCTCAGTGCGTACTAGCAGGCACGCTGAAGCACCAGGGTCTGCCATTGTCTGGTGCAATACAAAAGAGCTTCTGTCTGGAAAGTTCAAGAAAGAAAACCAAGAGCCAGTGGCCTGGTCCTACAGTCAAAAGACTGAAACAGAGGCTGAGAAGTTCTCAAGCAGGGGCTGCTCTGATGCCCTTTGAAGTTGACAGGAAAACTCCCATGGACTCCAGCGCGCACTGGATCATGCCTGAAACGCACAAAAGGCAGCGCAGCATAAAAGTAGAAACAAGCATCTGAGAAAGGTGAAGATGCAGCAAACAAACACTAATCATCCTTCTCTCCCAGTGCCACGAGTGCCCTCCTAACACTGGCTGCTGACTACAACATTTAGCAAACGTGTCAGAGGAAAGCACCACTTTCAATTGCTGGATTTATTAATTTAAAAGCTCTTCACCTTCTCCCTCTCTGTGCCCCTTTGCCCCAAAAAGGCTAGTTTCAAACAATGATAAACACAGACCACTGAAAACCTTACTGAGAACAACACTGCCAGCGTCATCTCTTCAAAAGCAGCAATCTGAGAGAGAGCCCAACCCAGAAGAAACGCTCACAGCACATCCTGCAAACAGCCGCTCAAGCACTCCAAGTGCACGGAGTTTCCAAATCCTCTGCTTAATCAAGATGCAATTAACTTGTACATTAAAGATAGATACAGGAGCACCCAAAAAGAAAGAAATGCCTGCTGAGTTGTATAACACTTCCATAATTATTTTCATGAATACAGCAATAATTGTACTGGTTTCACTTTGGTGTTTTTCAGCTCTCCATGAAGTTTTCTGCAAATTAATTTGTTAGAAAAAATTAAGAACTTCATGTAGCCTTTGCACAATATTTGCAACAAAGAGCCAAAGTGTCCTTTTTACAGAATCGCAGGACGTTTCTTCTTTCCCGGGCTAATAGAATCCAACTGTTGCCGCATGACATCATTCCCCAGAGCTGGAGAATCCAAGCTAGCCCAGGCGCTCGGCTGGGAGTAAACACCGCAGGAAAAAAATTCTTTAAGCGAGAAGAAATAACACAAAAAGGCAATTTTTGTTACCTGAAACTTGGAGCACTTTCCCTTCCACTCCATTCTCAGATTTGTATTTCCCAGACAAAACTCTGTCTTATTATGTGAGGCAATCGGAAAACCAGGCGTTTAGCGTCTAATACCTGCTGTGCTTCCCACAACTCCTTCATATGACCTTTCGCAGCACTGATTCCAGCAAAATGATTGCAGAGCACGCAGACCGGTCGGGCCAGTTGTCATGGAGATCTCTCTCTCTCGCTCGCTCTTTTTCATACACACGCGCACGCACACATACACATGCAGACTTAAACAATCCTGGGAGGCATCCACAAAACAGCATGCCTTTTCATCAGCTCCCTTTTTTGAAGCATTCCACCCCTCCTCCAAGCCCTCCCTTGAGTCAGCCCAGGAAGCTGAGCTTTGGTCATGAATCGATTGTTGAAATAAGAGATATTGCATTTTAAAAAACCAACACAGAACTTGCACATTTTTCCCCCAGGAAGGAAAACAGGATCGTTTGCTTGCCAAAGCTTTGAACTAGAAGCAAACCTCCTTCATTCAAACCTGCAGGCTGTTTACCTTTGCCTGGCTTGTTACAAATTTGCTATCTGAATGCACTGGAGCTTCGCTGCAACAGAGTCATCGCAGGCTCTGTGAAGCACTGCTCGCATGGCCTGGCTGCTTACCTGGCTGTGCTTGCAGGGCCCAGCAGCGGCTCAGTTAGCGCAGGTGCTCATGGTGCTTGCGCAGGACTGCCTGTCTTCTTTCATGTTTCTGTATTCAAGCAGAAAAAGCTGCAGGTCAGAAACACGCAGCAAACAAGAGCAATTCGCAGCCAAACAAGACAAAAAAAAAAGTTTGGAAGTTTTCTCCTAACAATTTTAAGATTATGTGCCTCCTCCCCAAAACCCACTATCTCCCAGTTACAGCAGAAACCCATTTCACTGAAGCCTGAGAATACAAGAACTGATTAATTTAACATATTCACTAGCACCATGGTTTCAAAACAAAAGTAAATCTAAACACAAATGAACACACACAGCATTTTTTCCCTGACAAAAATAAATAAATAAAATAAAAAAATCTAAACATCCTACCCCAGAAATATCCGATATAGGAAAGCATGGACTGATAAATGAGGAGTGAAAAAAAATCTTTTTAAAGGGAAGGACAAAGAACATTTAGTAGGAAAATACAGTAAAGAACAGACAGACTCAGAAGAACATCACTGTGCCTACAGTTTTTACACTCTGAGAAACAGCCTGGAGAGTTATTCTTCAGAGGGTTTAACCAGAGGCAGTCAATCAAAGTTTTAAAGCTTCATAAAAGATATTAAAGAGCCTGCATGATTCTGCTTTCTGCAACATGCAAGATAAGCAACAGTCCCCCTAGTGGGCATAAAAAACACAGAGCTGAAAATAATAACCACGCAGTACTAAATGGGAAATCACCCCCTCTACTTTTTCTCCATCATCCACCTCAATATGCTTTACAGTATCCATCTCTATATATACCCAAGATCCTTAACAATCTTTGCAGTCTGAGGAATATAGGCTATTACTAGCAGCATAAAACAAAATGAGCATTTACAATGATTTTTACTGTATTTAGAGGACATAACACAAGAAACATGTTTATGTACATGGTATTACATAACCAACACAGCTAGGTTTATATATGAGGAGATACAGAAGATAATTTTCTTCCAGTTACACTAGTAGCATGAATTTTCTCTAACAGAGATGTCATGAAACAGGCCTAGAGAGTCTGAGACTGTTTGGATGTCTTATGGGAACACCTGCCTATGCACGGCTATGATAAAATATCAACTACCCTAGAGCATTTTATTGACTCTGCTCCGGAAAAGCTGTGAATAACAAAGCTCCAGCCAACCTCCCAGGTCATTTCACTTCTGCCACCTCACACCGTTCCTTGTGTCAACAGCACTACCCCAAACTACATGAGAAGTATTTTACAGTTACCAAGAAACACCTTAAGGTGGATGACTAAGACAGCTGCTCCAGCTGCCACGAACTCAGCAGGCACTGAAGTGGTGTCACATTAAATAGTTTCTCTAGCCATGGAAAGGGCATATACTAAGGTCATTTGATTCATGTGTCAGAATCCCTGCAGAACCACAAGAATCAAATAGAAAAAAAATATGACATTTTTGCTTTAAAAAAAAAGTCATCTTTGGTTCAGGCCTGAGCTAAACTCACTACATGCTGCACTGCAGGTGGACAGTTTCAGCAGTGTAATTGGAGGAAAAGGGTGCGCAGGAAAGTCCTCCCAAGAAGAAATATTTTCCCCTATGTTGTTGCAAAGGCAGGGCTCAAAGATGTCAAAGTTAATAAATAAATAAATTATACATATATATTGTATGTACATATATATGTATGTATGTATATAAAAGAATTGATCAAGGGACACGTGAAGCAGTCAAGTCTCCTCTATCAGTCTCAGAATTTTTATAAGTCCCATATATTCCACTGTAGCATGTGTCACAAGGCTCTGTGTATGCTGCAAGGGAACATGCACGTTAGCATCTGTAAACAACCAAAAATGCTCCCTGCATTATATATATATGCAATTACAGTCAGGAGTTTCAGACAAAAGACGACGACTTAAAATCCAATATGTGTGCACAGATATTTGAGTACAAAACACACCACTAAACAGTACGGCCTAAACTTTGGCCTTGGGCAGGAAACTAGCACAGAGGACCCCAGAAAGCACCTTTCTGCTCTCAGCCTCATTTGTGTGCTCCTAAACCATTTCTTGCCAAAAGCCAAAGTATGTAGTTCCGACTGGCCAGGGTGAAGCAGGGAACCACTTCCATCTTTTAATTTCTTCCTGTCTGTGTTTTTTCTGTGGCAGCATCAACACCTCAGGACAGAATATAGGATCACAGAGAAAGAACATGATGAATGGCTTATATTAAATTAACTACAAAATACATACTGAAAAGCGGCATGACTGTACTGTTACCAAAAGCCCTTGGAACATGTGTCCTCACCCCCTGCAGCTGCAAAACAACCCATCACTTACACGTGGCTGAGGTTTAGCTTCCTATGCCCGCAGCGCTTCCCATCCGTGCGTGTCCGTGGCGCTCCGTGGCTGCGGAAGGCGCGTGGCAGCCGCGGAGGCGGACGCGCACCAAGGGAGCGGCGCAGCGGGACACCCTGCCAGGGCGCCCGGCCTGGCGCCCCGGCCCAGCAGGAACAGGAGCGGAAACAAACCACATTTGCTCTGAAATGGCTCATGAGATCTTACTGCTTTTGCTAGGTAAAAGCACAGCATCAGCTGGGGCGTTTAAAAAGACAAGAACAGAGATGGGCTGCAGGCTAACTCAGGCATAACAGCTCCACAAAGATTTAGTAGGAATAAACTGGGGAGCACTGCACCAAACTCAGGAACATTTTCCTTCGTTTTCTTTAAAAAAAAACCCTTAAATTCCATATAAAATTACTCATGTAAAATGGCATAACTGCATTTCCCCCCTCTTCAAATGACCTTTCTGACTTCCACAGATGCCTCTCCCTCTTTCCCATAAACACCTTTCTTAATTTCTCTTCCTACTACTCCACAGTCACCATCTTTTCAGTGACCTCACTGGATACAAACCTAATTAAACCTAGATAAGCTTAAGACAAAACAGCAAAAGCTGAAGCCTCAGCACCCTTGTCCTCAGCGGGATCCTTCTTGAGCAGATCCTGCGAAAAGGCGAGTGCCTGCAGCTCCTGCTCACCTCACTGGCAGAGCTGAGGAACTAGCTGGCACTTCCTCATCCCCAGGCAGCAACTTGCAAAGATATGAAAATAAGGGAAAAGAGATAAGCTTGTAACATAATGCAGGCTTGCTCTAGATAAACTGTGCTCCTTACTTTTTGTTTGAAGGCTCAATACTCAGAACTTTTGCTCAGGACAGTGACTTCCAGAGCGGCAAGACGTTGAGTCCAGCAGCACTGCATCTACCTGAGCAGTCCCACTCTGCCTTAGAGGCCTGCAAATTTGACCTTACTAAATCAGGCTTGGCTAGAAGTACAGTATCATAGTAAGCAGCACAGACTCCGCAAACGTTCAAGCAAAGGAATGACCCCACAGGTGAGAGAACTCCCGATTTCCGTGGGACATAGGTGTACATCATTCACCTGTGAGCAACTTGTTCCCTTCCTCCATTTCAATATCAGATCCATTACCCATAATATTTCCACAACTCTCATTTCTAGCAGGACAATTCAAAATTTTCATGATGTCTTTTAATAGCCCAACGAGAATCATGTTTGAAGCACTGAACTGATTTCACTAACCCAGGAAAAAGTATATACATACACATGTGTGTTTATAGGAAATGACTAATCATAGCTGTGCACTTTTTGAGACACTGCCAGGCCTTTTATGGCCCTCTATCCCATTCCAGTTGGATCTCCTTTTGCAAAGGAAAACCTGCTTGCCATACAAGGGGCTGAGCTCAACCTCCCCGCTGGGCACAGGACAGCAACTTGCAAAGGTTGCTAGTGCCCAAGTGAAAGGAGAGCGTATCTGAACCCAGGGAGGCAGGACAAGAACTGACATACATTCAGCTCCTACGAATGGAGCAAAGTGGCTTTACTATGTGGATATTGTTTTATTAGGCTCCAGTTCAGCAAAATACTTAAATATGGACTTCAAAAGCACTTAATATATGTTAAACAGGTGCTAAAATGTTTTACCAAAGAGGTGTCTTAGTAGTGCTGCATATTTGAGAAAGGACAGACAGAAAGAGTTCTTATTTGGCTATTAAGGTTTTAAGATGCTGTTTGGTCATGTAACAGGGACACACTCCCCATGCTCGTTTTACTAATGAGGCTGAAAGCAAACAGCTGAGCAATACACTGAATAATTCCTTAATAAAACAACTTTCAGCCTGAACAACACAGAATTAACTCGTGTAAATGCCTGGTTTGAGAATTATCCATACCTATGGTCTAATTCATGACATTAGACACATATTACAGCTCACACTGCTAGGAAAGCAGTGCAAAGCCAAACAAGCCACAGAAACTGGCTCCGGGCCCAGGCAGCCCATTCAGGCAGCCCTCAACATCCCAGCGCTGCAAACTGCTTCAGCTGGCACCAGGCCAAGGCACAGGCCAAGCTGCAGGGATAACCAAAGGTGGGAAGCTCATGGAAATGACTCCTTCTGCTCCCCAATCCTCCAGAGCCAGCCCTGTCTGCAACCCATCTGCACTCCAGTCAACACCCTTCCTACGCGTGGTTGCACGGCATCCAAAGAACGGTCAAAAAAGAGAGACAGGAAAGTGTAAGACCAAAACTGGAGGGAGAGGAGATGCCCCTGTGGGAACACAATTTATTCTGCTTGGACAAAACAAGAAAATGTTGCCCTTTGTAAGGGCTAATTCCTTCCCACACCTTCCTCTTTTCTTCCTTTTTAAACTGCATATATTGCCATCAAGCAGGGATTTATGACCCGAGAAGAGGGACAGATGAGACAACCAGGCTTCCTCCAGGAACTGGCCATATCAGAAAAGATGTTAACAAGTTGTTTCAAATTACACAAGAATTCCGATTTGATCCCACATGAATGTAAGACAGCTCAACATATCTTATTTAAAAGAAACATTAATAAAGTGAAAGGCAAAGGACAAATTTCTATTGCCCTTGTTCATAGCACATATCCTGTAACACAACATGCTTCTTGTGGGACTAACTGGCTATTTAAAAACAGAGTCTTTCACACATGAAATTGTAGTGCAAGCAGGACTCACAAGATTATAACTCATGGAGGGCCAAGTCTTATGCACAGCTGAGCTGCAAAACTCAAACTTAATGAGGGCAAAAGGGGCAGAATCCTTGGAGCACATAAGTGATTGGAAAAGGCAGCTCCTTTAGGCCAAATCTCCACTTGAAAATGTACTTTTCAAATTATTGCCAAAGTAGCTCTTTCGGAGGGGAGGGAGGAAAGGACTTTTACTTAGGTGGCACTGCAAAGGAGAATGATGCTGTTAAGGAACCATCTCTACTGATCCATGGGCTCTACCAAATTAATAAACCAAAAGCATCTCACAGTCAACAAAGCAATGGACACAAGGTCAAGTATATTCAATAAGTCAATACTGTTTTCCAGAGCACAACACGGATGAGGATTGCTCTCCCCCATCATCCCACCAAGAGCCCATAACTTAAAGTCAAAATGGAAAATAGAAGGGCCCAAGGTTGAGCACCCAATGAAACATCACCTTGTTTTCATGAGACAAATGCAAGCAATAGCACTGTGCTCCCTTTGAATATCCAAATAAGCAAACAGATAGACAGATAAATAGAAAAATAATGACAACATGTCTTGTGATTCCTTTTGATCATCAGCTATAAAAATTCAAAGGAAGTTTATGCAACTCCCTCTGCCGGGATAGATCTTATCTTCCAAAGCCTATTAGCCAAGAGGCTCTTAAAGGAAAACATCAGCCTAATGTTCCTTTGGGCAAAAAGCAGCACCTTATCTGTGGAACAGCTTCTGCAATTGGCTTCCTTTATTTTAGTGAGAACTTGAACCTCGCAGTTGGGCTGGAGAGCCTGTGAGCCGTCAGCATCATGCTGGGACGATGCCCATGGGCCTTGCCTCGCTTCTCGGGAAGGCCGGCTATCGTTCACATCAGCCCAGCACTATCCCCATCACCTACACCCCAGAGGATTGAAAACCAGCAACCGGATGTGTTTTCTTAGGCATATTAGCAGTTTGTCTTGCATATTGCTGTAATCATAACAGCAGGCAGATTTTTCAAGCCACAGACAATAAAGCTTTTCTTTTTGCTGTTTTGGATGGAACAGATAAACAAAATATTGCTTTAAATATACACAGTTCCTTTCATTCATGGCCTCAGAGCGCTTTGCAGAGTTGGGTAAATGTCACTCCCATGTGCGACTTGCTGGAACAAAGGAGTTAAGCGGCTTTGTGGGAGGCCGCACAGTAGCCCCCTCACAAATGTGCGCGACTGAGCTCTCACCACTGGCCTCTGCTGCCTCCCATGAGGTTGCGTTTAGAGCCTGGAAGGCAGTCAGGGTCAGCTGAACTCCAAGGAGTATCAGAACTTTTTTCTTCCTAGGGAAAAAAAAAAAAAAAATCTTGGACATGGGAAACAGCTGAAATAAAGCTTCCGTTCTAGTTGGTTTCCAATGCCAAAGAAGAACCTCAGTGACAGTGCAGTGCCCAGGACAAGCTTGTGCAAAACAAAAGAAACGCAAAACCAGACTATGCAGACAGGTCAAAGGCATTTGGTGACCTTTTTGTTATATTTTTTAAGTACCCCAGCGCTTCCAGGTTTTAACAGCAAACAGTCATAGGGAGATGCTGAGAAGAGCTGCAACGCTGGTAACTCGAAGAGCTGAGCAGCGCAGCCGCAGGAGCACCAGCTCGGGTTTGAACCCGTGCAGCAGCATTTTGCTGCAACCAAAGTTGTGTCTTCACATAGTGCTCACCACGCTGGAGTCAGCTCCAGGGCTCTCTGTGCCGAGCTCCTCCGCACGGCATAACCAACCCTCAAGCAACATACTCTGCATCACAGAGGAAGCTAGTCCCAGCTGGGGGGTCAGATCCAAGTTCCCAAACCCCAAAGGAATTCCTTAAAAGCAAGGTCATTCCTTCTGCTTTCATTTTGTGGGCTCATCTAAACAGAGCTAGGGGAAGCCTCTGAAGACAGCCTGACACCTGACAGACAGATCTCTTCACACCCACTTCCAGCCTTCTGGGGAATCACACACCTACCTGGCTCCGCTTCACCACTAACACTATAGGCTGGAGTTTTGGGGGTTTTTTTAATAAAAAAATACATTAAAAAAAGCAGACACTGCTTTACTCTCATAAAAGCAGATGGCTCAGAGATAAGACTTTACCTTCTGACATTAAAAAGCATGATACCTTCTTTTAATTATAGCATTTCCCTTTTTAGAGACTAAAGGGAAAAGCAAGAATGAACATTTTTTTTAAACCAAACCAAAAAGGACATAACTTGGGAAAGTCCCAGTACTTTTCTTCCAAGTCTGGGAAAACTATAAAGCTTATATAGGCCAGACCCCAGTTATAGATATTTTTCCTTTAAAATGCTGGATAAAGTCCATGTAGTCACATGATGCAGCCCATTGCTACACACATTGCTTTAAGGACATGGGCAACTAATTCTGGAACCGTTGCTTGCTGTTGATACTGAGAAGACGGCAAAATACTGCAACGTAGGTTGAGTGTTAGCCCTTTAGTGTGCAAAGACCACACAGGAGTTTTTCACAAACACACCACAAAGTTTGCAAGAGATCTTGCTGCCAGCTAAATGATAGCAAAAGCTTTGCTAAGAGTCTTGATTTCCAGTTAAACTCTACCCAGGCCTGTGACATCTCGAGCACCAGGTATGCCCCAACTTATCTAACCAGCCACGACAGTGGGACCAAGCTTCAGAAGGCACTGACCGTGCCCAAATACCCTCACAGAGTTATGCCAGGATTTAGACACTTCACTTACATCTATCTGTAATGCAGGCAGTTGTGCGTGTACATACAAACACAGGTTGGCGCCTACAATGCCGGAAGCAGCTTATGGAAAATCTGAACCTTAAGATTCAAATCATTAAGAGTATACATCACTGTTCGCTTTGGGGAAAATTCCCCATTCAAGAACAGACATGCTGATTACGACTCTAGTTTCCTAATTTCCTGATATGTATGAAAGCCTCATCAGCCTCCATGAGAGCTCTGTGCTTACTGAAAGCATAAAGCGATTCACAGTTTGCCAGAAGGATCCGAGAGGGTTTTTGCACATACATGCAGAAGTGAAACCTACCCTCTGAAGGAGGCGAGGTGGAGAAGCGATCCAGCAATCAGTCACAAGGTGCTTCTTGGTTTTGTCATGGACAGTGCTATGACCTTGGACAGCTTTCTTCATTAATAACGGAGTATTTGTTTGGCTCTCTGAAGCACTGGCAAATTAGAGCAAGTAGGGGACCATGTAGCAATTTGTAATCTCACCATAAGCTTCACTCAGTATACATCTTTTGTGCCCTTTTGTGTACTGATGGACCTTAAAGGCTCCAAGCTTCCAGTTGATTAACCTGTGCCATATCTACTCCTCCAGCCTCACAAATAAGCAGGTTTTCTTAATCATTCCAACCTCTCAATTTACAAACTTTCCACACAGCCCCATGGTTCAACAAAAGTAAATGAAATCCTGAGTGCAGAAGAGATTCAGACTCTGATCTTTCCTGCCTATACATGACATGAAGTGAGAACTTAGCGCTATTTTTCTTTGGCAAAGATTTTGTAGCTGATCACACTCTGAAGTGCTAGCCACTTTCATTACCAGTTAAAAAAAAAAAAAAAAAACAACAACCCACAAACTGCACTGGAGGCAAGTTTTTAAACCCTCTCCATTCCAGTGGGTTCAATATAAACTGTACAGCATCCATCTTGCGAGGACTTGCACAATGGTTCAACATTTCCTACATCAACTGCTGTTTTAGCACCAGCTTCACCAGAGTATGATCTGGAAGCAATCTGAGCAATTCCAGCATCTCACCTCCTTTAGAAGGGCCCCCAAAGTGCAATTCACATAGTTTGGGAACTGACAGTAAAGTTTTCAAAACAGAAGCTACATTCCCCTGTTCCTCACCATCTAGGATACTTGAGGCTTACAGAGCACCAGCAAACTGGGAAGATACAAGCAAAGCTACTCGTTAAAAAAAAAAAAAAAAAGCCATTTTAAACACTTTCTGAATGTCACTAACATGCTTCGGGAAACGTAACGTCCTCTGCTGTTCGACATCGGCTACACAATTCAATCAGCCTTCTGCTCTCTTCAGTGAGAGACCAAAACGGAGAAAAAATATAGAAGATAGTATTAATATAATCCACAGAAACATTTTCACTTTAAAGTCACAAGCTGGGCTACAAAATAGAAGCAAAACATCATGCTCTGCCGTGCACACACAGAAACCAAGAGTCCCCCAGTTGCTTGCTATCTCCTGGAGGAACCAGCGAGCTCCTGAACGCAGGAGGGTGATAAAAGCCAGGGCGAGCGGCGCAGAGGAAGCTCCTCTGAAAGCGGAGACGACAGCCAAAGGCGGCCAAGGTGCAGAATGGAAGAGGCTGCTATGACTCACAGGCTCCAAGTCTAGTCAGTGAAAAATCTGGCAGAAGGGTGTTGTTTGACTATGTCTGTACATTCCTAAGAGATTTATAGCTGCTTATTAAATCATCTGTTCCTGTTAAAAGCTAAGAAACTGCATATGTTACACTGGATTTTGCATCTGCTAGAATAGACCACTAGTGCAGAATAGAGATTTTTCTATTGGGTGAGCTATTCCAAAGCTTTTAAGACCTTACTTGTGACAGGTAATAAAATCTCTCCAAGGGAGGAAAGGCTCTAAGAGGGATCTGAACCTGCTGCATCAGAGGGTCTCCCTTTCTGGCAGCTCTGTTTTGCCTGTGTAATCCTCAAAAGCAAATAGGTCTTTTGAGTGTCAAGTAGTTTCTACTGAATAAAGGAAACAAGTATCTTCTAGAGAGGAAAATTTCTACCAAGGAAATGGTTGTTTCTTCAAGAAAACAACTGCTGGGACTTGAGACAGGGTTTCTAGAGCACTGTGGTTCATGCAGTGCAGCGACCTCCTCTCCTTTGCCCCCATGACCACCGCTAACCCCGGTATTTCTTCTCAAAATCTGTTGGAAGAAAAGGAGGAGTTGTCCACACCCCTGCTTCACCTGCCCAGGCTGCTGCTTGCCCCCTCTGAGGGACAGAGGGCATGCCCATGCCAGGATGGGATGGCCAGCCACCGCCACCCCAGGGCGGCTTTTCTGCTACCTCTGAGCACTCTTTGAAGCATCTCTGCTGCTTCCCTTTACCCTCTTTAGTCACTAAAAACCCTTGCACAAGCAAAAAGTTGTCCTCCTACCATCTCCCTTCCCCTAATCTCACTTTTGTTCATTTCAACTTTGGGCACATCCATAGCTTAGATAGCCATCTCTAAAATAGAAACTATTTGCTGAAACATGGGCCAACTGTCCCAAATTTCCAGAAGGCAGGAAAATTTTATACATTTTTAGTTAACTCCTTAAAAATAAACAAAAATCTAGTCATGTTTGCCAAACATTTGAGAACGCAGAATCTCTTTATCCCTGGCTACGTCAGTGCCGACACTGAAGAGAGGCTTATTCTAGGAACACTGAAAATGTCCTTTTTGGGCAGACCACCGACATGTCTTGCTCCAAAGTCTCCCTTCAGCTGTGGCAAAAGGCAGCATTAGCCGGGGTGAGTCTGTGTGAGCAGCTGCTTTCTGTCCATTTTTCCCTATCCATTTGAGAACAAACACTGTGGGTAAGCAGAAGCAAAAAGCAGAAAGACTTGCAAGCTTTTGCTGCAGCCTATTTGTTACTCTTGCTATACAAACAACATGGCTACGAAGTCTGCAGCATGACAGCAGGCCCTGTCTGAATTGCCACGCTTAGCAGAAGAGCCAGCAGCTTGGGAGTTTGGGCCCCTTGCAGCAGCCCATGCACAGAGACCGCCTGGAGCCGCAAGAGAGGGAGCCGAGCGCCCTGCCGGGCCCGAGGGTGCAGCTGGGTCACACTTGCCAGCAAACACCACATGGGAGGAAGAAGGGATGGGTTTTTCAGCACATTTCTCTTTCATGGTTTTGAACCGCTGCCTTGTAAAAGTCAATTTGCTAAGAAACATGACAAAATAATGGTGGGGCCTGCTGAATCTGCACAGCTAGCTACACTAAACTGATTTCTGCAGTAAATCATGTGCACTCTCAAAGCACAAAGGCAGGGCTGTACAGCTCTGGGAACCACTTTAGACTGCGCAAGTATTTTTTGCCAGAAATGATAAATTACGTATCCTTATTTTTCCCCCCTTTCTTAGCTCTGTATCAAACTATCCTCACTTTAACACATTGGATCTATAAAGAAAGAAGAAGCAGGCAGAATGAATCTGATCTGCCAGAAAGCCATATGAAAACCTGAGTTGAGTCAGCAGAGCTACAGTCAATAGGCCCCAGTCAGACCAGTATCTGACAGCTCCACAGGCCCCAACATCACAAGGTAACCACCTTTCACAGTAACCAGGATTTCTGGAGTGTCATCAGAAAGTTAGGGCTGATTTAGTTCTCTTCCTCTTAAGAAAGCACTATTCTGGGAAGAAGCTATGAATTACAGCAATAGGCATGTGCAACATAGTAATACCACATCTCAGCCTATTGTGATGCTCAGCAGGCTCTGACTAAGTGCATGTCTCAAGTCTCAGACAGTGCTGATGTTAAAAACAAGCTTTATTCAGCGCTGCACGATCTTTGTATCCTGTGATTCCCCTCTCCTTCCTTCCTTCCTAGGATGGCAGCAATGCCAGGATTGCCTTCCTGCTCCAGTGTGGTTGTCCCTAGCACCAGACACACAGTCACACCACAAGACACCACCAGTGTGCTTAGAGCAGAGGCAAATGTGGGCCAGCTTGCCATCAACACTCATGGCATCACACGGTGGGCGTCACACACTCACCCTCAGTGACCTAGCCACATAGTAAATGTTTGGGGTTTTTTGTTTTGTTTTTGTTTTTAAAAGCACTGCAAGAGAGACTTCAGCATGGATAGGAAGGAAGGAGTGACCATTGTACTGCACAGGCTGAGGAAGTGTGAGCAAGTGTGCAAATATTGCTGTCCCCTCTCACTTCTTGCAGGAGGAAAAACCATCTGAGAACAGTTATGAGAACTACTGCAGCCTTCCAGACCAGCATGAATCCTGAGTCAACCCTTGGGCAAGCTGCTTGAGTCAAGGCTTAGCTTTTAGGCACACATTCAAGTACTTGGCTGAGGTGGGGCCCTCTTCAAGAAGATTCCACTCAACAGTTGATCCAAAGAGAGGTTACAAAAGTATTCCAGATATACAGTAACACGTGAATTTATGGAGGGCTCATTCTTCTTCAGGCAGAAAATCAGACAGACTCATCCTGCTCACAGGCAATTGTTTCTTAAGGAGTGCTGCTGCATCCCACATCTGCAAGCACTGAAGGAACAGCTGCCAGGCACAATAGGAAATGGTTTACACTGATTGCACATATTTCTGAAACCCCACCAATTCTATTCCACAAGGAGGGGGGGAAAAAGAGAGAAAGAAACAGTAATAAGAAAACCCAGGAGAATTTGTTAGTCTTTATTCTGTGCCTTTGCTGAGAAGTGAGGTCTTTTGTTTTCTCTTTCAGACCATCCTGTTATTCACACAGGGAATTACAGACCTAACCAGTTCTATAAATGTTTGTTCCCTGAACTCATGGTTTAAGTTTAGGTCAAAGAAAGATCATTTGCATGCGAAGCATGACTCCTCTGTGGCAAAGTAAGGCCGTTCTGATTCCAGACGGTTTTATATTTAGCTTATTTTAACTGTCCTGATCTGTTGCCCGATAAACTTCTGTTTCTCAAAGTCATTGAACAGTAGATAACAGCAGAAAAAGACAGTGCAATCTTCAGTTAGAAAGACAAGTCATCTAAAGGCAAGCACAGAACTGGGAAGTGGGAACTCACTGCTGTTATAATCCAGTTCACCCCACTTAACCTGCAAGTGCACATCACATCAATGCTGTTGCAGCCTGCGCATTGGTGCGAGTGTGGTCAAACTGAAAACTTCGGAATTTTCATATTAACGTGGTACTACTGACCTACTCCTGACCCAAAACCACACAGCGCTCTCAATACCTCAGAGTAATAATACTTGCTTGCCTAATTCATAGGCTGTCATAAAGATACAACTAATTATTTATGAGCTTGATTGTTACCTTTTGTAGACGACTAATGCTCCTCTGAAGTCCATAAAGATGCAATTACTACATACAGACTGAAAACAATGACGAAAAAAACACTAATGCTTTGTAAAAGGTTAAGATAAAAATCAACACCTATTAGGCAATACAATGTCAACCTTGTATCGTTAAAGTAGAGCAAGGTAAATTTTGCTAGATCTCTGCAAAGGCACTGCAACTGTCAGAGACAGTTTTCTTAAGTGGGTAGATTCTGGTTTTGAAGTGACAGTTCATGCCTACAATTAGCTGAGGTTTTTCATACCCAAGTATCTGTTTGCTCCTGTTAATCAGACGCTGAAACAACTGATGGAAATCCTATCCACAGATGCTTGAAGAGGGAAGATGTTTTCTATGATTAATGTGCCCACAAAAATGCCTATAACACCAGCAGCTGAGCTCCAAGCTTGACCCGCAGAACATTCATCAATGTAAATACAGACAACAAACAGGTAATCCTCCCAATTTAAAACCTGTGACCCAGCAGTCAAATAACAGGCTGCTTGAAAACCACACAGCAGAGCCACCAGCTACACCCCTCTCATTTGGCCACATCCGCAGTGGCAGCAGCGGATGGCAATGACACAAGGTTTTCCCAGCCAGACAGCCTGCTTCCCGAACCAAAAAATGAATCAGCTTCTGGTCTGTATTTCTCATGCTTTCTTCACCCCCATAAAGTATCAAGACCAATTCACCAGATCAAAGAGGGCTTGATTTTGTTTAAAGACAAACCCTGAAATTACTTCTTGCTTTCAATACATGAGTTTTGTGTGTTTATTATAAAACGCAAGAACAAAAAGCCATATTGCTTCTGTATACTTCTGTATTTGCACTCGACCTCTGGCTCATTTTTTTTCTCAAAAATGTCAAAGTCCAACCTTTCGGATAAATACACTCTCCTCCTTAATACAAAATAAGCAATGTCATCCAGTGACACCATACATTTTGATTTCTTCAGGAACAGTCCAGCTTATTGTACAGACTATGACTGAAATCTCACCTCCAGTTACACTACAGTCAACGCAATCACTTCTTATATATCATCGAGCTGACTGTTAATTTAAGTCAAGCCAAGAACAGACCAGTCCCTTTTATTCATTTCCCCCAATTTCATACACCACCTACTTATCTAGAGGGGTCCTTTTATTCTCTCTGCTTGTGAAATCTGGTTGTTATTGATGCAGAGGCCTTCTTCCTGTAAATATTTCTGTCTGAATCAACATGTAGACTTCTGGCAGTTTTGTTATTGTTGCTTTTAGAAACCATTTAGTGCTTTCAACCACAGCTTGCATTCTACCAAATAAAGCTGAGGAGGCATTGGAACATACCAGGGAGCAATCAAACTGCCAAGTGTCAGCACAGGGAACCTCAGAACACATCATTCCAAGTTAGACAGTTTGAAGCAAAGTGGGCAGCTGGCAGGGAGAAAAAAAGCTTCCATGCACAATCATGTCTGACTTCCTTGAAAGCTTTGCTCAGTGCATACATTACAGCAGAGGAGCTCCAAAACAGCCAATAAGCCTGGTCACACGTCCCTGCTCATCTTCCTCACAGGCTCCTGCTCCAGTAACAGCACTGGGTGGAAAGCATAGTCATAAAGCTCTTTGACAAAGAAAAATGCTTTCAGCATATTAGTTAGTGTCTCATTTTAAATGGAGGACAAAAGCAGTAAGAGATTCTCTGCAAAGAGTTATTCTTTTCTTTTTTTCCCTCCTCCTGTAGAGGAAGCATTCTTTAGACAAATCGCATAACGTATATGCAATCCTCCTGCTCAGAAACTTTTGTCTGTTATTAAAATCAAATAACACAAAACAAACAAACAAACAAGCCATTTTGATGGTTTTGTTTGTAATGCCAAGGCCTCCAGCTTCCAGTCTCAGAGATTTACTAAATTCCTAAGAGCTGGTAGCAGTATTAAATATATTTCCAGTGACGTTAGTAGGAAAGTAACTGTGCTGTAAATAATAACAGTTACTCACAGCTGTCAGCTCAGTTGCTTCTTGTAGATGTCCATGTTAAGGACAATGCAGTATCACTTCATCCCCCAGGAACATGGTGCTGGCTCTTTCCATACCGTGAGGAATTGCTCCACCACTCTGGATGGATACAGCTCTTCTCCTGCAGTGTTCATCAAACAGGAGAAAGGCCTCAGCCACAGTCTCATCTCCTACCCTCTCTAAGGCAACACACTAGCACATGGACTGTGATAATA
Organism: Tinamus guttatus; assembly: GCF_000705375.1. The sequence continues at coordinate 412,339 of NW_010589487.1, forward strand.
AAAAGATATTTGTACTGCTGGATTTAAGCAAGTCAATGCCTTTGGCCTTGAGACATTGTGAGACAGCCTAAAAAATTGACGAGTTAGAAATAAAGGTTGAACTTCTGTTAGCTCTGTATACTTCCATCCATTGGGATTCTTGTTTTCAAGCTTTCCTATACACCTGCAATGGTCATAAAGGATAAAGTAAAGCCAATATTGTCTAATTATTACTGAACTCCAGGAATCCGTAGCCTTTAAATTGCTAGTTGACAAAAAAGGGAAAAAAAATTCTTTTACATTTATCACTTACAGTCTCCTATGCTATCAAACTATATGATTCACACTATCTTGGCTCTAACATTAAATATTCTTAGTGACTGCAAGTATATACAGAGCAAACACAAATGGCTTCATGTGCCAGTCAAACACAGCTGCATGTGGACCACAACGTGGCTGCCTGTGAAGGATACATAAAAACAGAGGGGAGTGGGAAGAAACGGAGCAGCCTGGAATCTGAACACCGAAAGGCCAGACCAGCACACTCCTAGTGAAGTGCCTGCCAAGCAGCATTGAGAGAGAAAAATGAGAGATTTTTGATGATCACTGGCAGTTGGAATCACGTCTTTTTCTTGCTGCGTGAAAGAAGACAGCTGCTTCTGACAAGCCACTGCACCACGCTGGGGCCTTGGCACAGATGTAGACTCCAATGGGAGACTGGGATTCAGAACACAACAAATCCAAGTTCTGCAACAACACCCTGTCCTGCCTACCAACAGTCAGCAAACCTCTGCCCCACGCCCGCTACATCTGAGGTATCGGCTGAAACCATCACCCAGAAGTGGTGCCTCTGGAGATGAAGCGCAGCTTGGCAGAAGAGATGCACAAAGCCAGCGCACAGCATTTCACACCATCAAAACTTTCTGGTGTCTTCTTGGAACAAGCATCAACATACTGATTGGGCTTTTCTCAGCCGCTTTATGGTGTTTGAGAACATCATCTACTCATTCACTAGTGCTGCTCTGAGCCTTCTCCATCCACAGCCATTCTTGCAGTGACTATTTTAACAGGCTTCACTTTGTGCTTCTTACACACTCCCTCATGATTGCAGAAGTGCACACTAACAAAGATCTTCCACCTCAGGCAGCAAGCAAGAAAATTGCTGAGCATTCCTGACCTGAACAACCTGATCATGGCTCTCACAAACACACAAACCCCACATGTGGTAACTTCACCCCACTCAGGGCCCAGAGAACTCGTTGTACATGCACTCCAAAAACCTGGGAGCACCTCCGAAGCTCCCTCGTCTGGCAAGGCCACACTCCAGACAGCAGCTGTGTGCAAGTGCACTCCTGAAGCACAGGGCAGCCTAGGACTACTTCTTGCTGGATGCAAAGCTCCCTTCGAACTCTCATAATTGCACCAGCCTTTTGCACACGTGTTTGCTGTCTGAACTGCGGGTGGGAAGACACATCTGGTGCCAGCTCTATGTGAGCCTTTTATGGCTCACTTCTCAAGACCACTGAGGTCAAAATGGGCTTTTTAATAGGCTTCTCCAAGCTTTGGACCAGACTCGCATTCCTTCTGTTTAAAAGCCACCTGAACTGCTCTCAGGACCATGGTCCTGCTGCCTGGCCACCCCACAGCCCACTTCACCACAGAGTCCTTCTTGCCAAGGCAACTCGAGGGTTGCATATCACAGCACCCAAAGAGAAGAAGCTGGACATTGTTTGCTGAGGAGTTTTAGTTCATGCTGTTTGGAAATACCAGATCATGGTAATCTGTCAAGCACCAAAGAAGTCAGTATTGGAGCTGATATCACAGGATGGCCCAGAAGCTCAGGCCGGGCCATGCTGAGGTCATCCATTGCCAGGCCCTGTCCCTTGCTGAGCCCAACTTGCTGTCTGGATTCCCCTTGGACCTGACTCATCCCTTTGCATTTGCCCTGTGATCCCTGGGCTGCCAGTGAAACCTGTCACTGCCACCTTCCATATAGAAATGGGTTTGAGTGCTTTATTGTGAACTTATATACTGAAGCAATAAGATTTAAGTACTTACTCAATTTTAAAAAATCAGTATATTAGAAAAAAAGAAAAACTAGAGCATATGCATGAGAACTGAAATGGGAGGGTGTGGAGAAAATATTCTTCAGAAGAGTGTGAAGCCAAAGGAAAGAAAGAAAGATGACAGAAAGCACAAGGAAAGACTCAAACTGAAACAGTCTGGAACAAATCTGTGCCTATGTGTGAATGACACAAACAAGAAAATGGAAACAGAACTTTCACAAACTCAAAACTGCTCCCAAAAAAACCCTTTTACCATCAAACCTAATGTGAGAAGTTTTGAGTTCCAATTGCCAAGGTGTGATGGGCACAAACCCCAGGAAGATATAAATGCAGAAACAGTTCCAAAAAAAGCTCAGTTCATACAGCAAAGGAACAGGAATGTCCTCTGTGAGGACGGCTGAGACAAAAGGCACAAGCCAACACTGCCCTCGCACCAACCTCTTCTCAAGCAGCCTACAGGATTGGTGTATTTGATTCTACTCGGTAACGAGCAACCTTCTGCACGCTTCAGAAGACTTCCCAGATTTCCACAACATTCCCTATTGCTTCCTGCAGACATTCTGGTTTGCTAGCCTTGACTTAGGCCTTGTGTTTTGGTTCTTGATGCTTAGTCCTGATGAAGCATTAACTGTCCAGGCGCTCCCCAGCTACTGCCCTAATACCATTCCCAGCGTCTCCTATAGACACAGCCTCCCTCAGGTCACAGGCTGAGTCAACAGCTCAAGACCACAAGAGCTGTTTCAGCTAAGGGAAAAAATTCTGGAAGAGCTGTATAGCAAAAAGCTGTGCTGATTGCTTCCCAACAGACTGAAAAACAATTCACATCCACGTGTGTAGATTTATTGGAAGTAATCTGCCTTGGAATTTAGAGGGCACAAAGTAGTGTAGTAGAGTCAGTTCAGTATTAGTCACACACAATTGTAAGTAGAGCTCAGCTCCCTCAAATAGCTTCATTTCTTCATTGGGAGAATTTTCTACATTTTCTAAGCCAATGTTTTCGTACTTTTTCCTCAATAACCTTTTAAAAACTACTTTATTATCTTTCTTAAAATTAAGATGGTACAAATATTCTTTTGTTGGGGCCATGACCCTCCTGCTGACCAGTACTGGTTCCTTGTGAATCTCCTCTCTCACTTTACGTCTACTTTGTGGAGTCACTGGAGTAGGTGACACTTTTTTTGCACTACATTTTCTAAGCACCTTGAACAGCAGACTCCTGAATGAAAACCCTTATTCTGAGGTTTTACAACCACCCAGGCACAGGAAGAATCTCTCTCAGCACCTTCTGTGGGATTTATCCGCACATAACGATTTTCACTGGATGCATACTTACCAATGACGGGAAAAAAGACCTACAGCAGATTTTGCTCTTTTCTGCGAGGCACCCTTAGGCCTCCAACACAACAGCTGAGAGGCACTAGCTACAATCTCTATCGCTCTTGATGCGGTTTCCTGTGGCCAGGAAGGTCAGGGATAGTTTTTGGCCAAGAACCTTATTGACCTAACAGCACTAGAAAGAAACCTTTTTCAGCTATTTGTCTGCATTCTTTAGGCATGAGGAAATGAAGAAGGGGAAGCACTGAACTATGTAAAGTCATGAAGCAAAGACAGACATTCCATGCTACAAAGCTATTCATCTCATTTAGATGCCACGAAATAAACAACTTTTCTCCCATGTGCGATGAGGATTCCCATATATAATTTTCCAAGACTAATGCTACATAAACATACTTAGAGACCAGCCACACTATGCAGACAGCTTTTGAGAACAGTTAGGAGGTATGTCTGTTAGGCCCCTTTTTAGTATACTACCAATCCACAGATCAAGGTTAACACACATTTCCTCTCCTCCTGTATCTTGTGCCTCCTGTACCTACAGCTTGTACCTTTCTCTAGTCAAAAAAGAACTGTTGCAGCTCCCTCCACACCAGTTTAAGGGTGTAGAAAGAGCAAGAAACCTGACTCCCGTTACTAACTGGGTTTTGCAGACAACACTGGAATACAACTGCTAAAGGTAAAGAAGCTGCCAGGGGAGAAGATATCTAGTGAGGGTGTGGAACTGCCAGCAGGCAGCATGGAATGGATAAAGGTAGGCATAGAGACAAAACGCAAGGAAAAGGCAGAGATAGAAGAGTGTCATACCAGGCAGGCTGCTGCCAATGCCAATGGGAATGAGAAGGGTTTATACAGACAGCCAAGCCTGCTTCCAAGCTGAAATCCCCTAAGTTCCCAAAAGAAAGTAGAAGCGCATTTTTCCTCTTAATCATGCATACTTCAGCAAACCTCCGGAGACTGCTCTGTAAACTGCAATGATAAAACCAAATGTCAAGACAATAAACGGGGCACTGCATCTCTGCCGCTTGCTACAGGGAGGCCTCTTTTGACTTCAAGACAGTAACAACTTCATGAACAGAAAAGCTGTGCAGAACAAGCACTGTCTTTTAGATTGACCTGAAGGGAGACAGCAGAGCGGGGCAGCACAGAATTAACTCATCTGGCTAGTTCTTTTCTAAAGCTTAAAAAGGAGATCCATACTGCCACAGGGACATCTTATACTTTCCTGTCATGCATTCTGAAGCATCACAGCAAGCACTGTCCTTGCATGGCAGAGAAGCAGACAAATAGCATGAGGTAGTGCTGTTATTTCTAAACTGAGGAAACTTACTGTAATTCACCTCTATTTGCAAACTCCTACCATAATCACAGAAAGCTGCACTGTTGCCATGTATCAACAGAGAAACAAGTAATGGTGGTGAGCACCAGATTAAATGATGGCAAAGTCTCAAAGTACAGCAAGGTAGCCCTGACACTGGAGTACCCAGCTCCTTCATTGGGACATTAGGCAGCTAAAGTCATGCAAGCATTTTTATTTCTCTCTCCTTCAATTTCTTAATCTACAAAAGGAAGATACTAGCTAAAAGTATTCAAGAAAATGACAATATTTAAAGTTTCATTATTTGCTCTTAATGTGTAAATGAAACAAAAGATTTGCATTGCACTGCAGCGAGAGTTGGGTTGTTAAGCCCACCTCCCCATGAGAGGTGCTTGTTGGCTTTGTTGCATTTTTTTTTAATTAGGCTTCTACCTCACTCTGGCCTCTTCAGAAACTTTCCTAGCATGAACTTAACTGTGCAGCATGTTCAGCATCACCAAAACAGCATTTTTAATCACACTTTGTTTAATCAAAACTTTCCAACTAACTCTAGAAATGGCTCTGGTCAGCTCTGTAAAACACTGTGGAGAATTACAGTGAAAAACCTAACTTAAATATAGTGCTTTATTACTTGTATAAACTGAAAATTTCTTGCAAGAAACATCTATTACACCTTCATTGAATCAAACACTGCTTCAAGCCTTTTGAAATTTTTCCATGAAGGATATCATGTAATAACAATAGCTAAGGGCCTTGCAATACCTTTGAAAAATAAGCAATAAAAACTGTGAACTCACACAAAATGCTTCATGTACTTCTGAAATAGAGCTGCCTCTGGAGTAAAGCATAATACCCATTTAACAGTAAGAAGCCACAGAAGTATAAAGGGCATAAAGGAAAAAAATATACCTATATATGATTGCATCCACTTAGAGCAAGGAGGAAGTTTGTGGAGGCAACAGTGCAGTTAACCAAACCAGAATTTAAATAGTGTCCTGAGCTCGATGCCAGACATGGCCCACATCTCCAAATTTGGTACTTTTCCAAGGATGAGTCAAAAGCTTTGCATCCAGTAACAATCTGTAGAGCTTGGTAAGGGTGGAAAGGAGGTTTGCCTGGCTTTGATTTACTGGATAACTTAATCTGTACTGTTTCCGATTGTTTAATAGTGTTGGTGGGCTGGGCTTGTGTTATCTTTAGATGACACTTTAACGTTGCAGGGCAATCATTACTACATTCTTGTAAGCTCAGAAGGCCTACAACTATCTTTTATATCTAAGAGAAATTGTAGCTCCTCAGGCAGAAAGGCAACAGTGATAAGTCGCTTTAAGTCTAGTACCTGATCTACATCAGGCTTGAAAACCAGAGTCTCTCGCGACCTCAGCTCCCTGCATTGGCATCTTCTCCAGTCAGGTGCAGATGCCATACCCTGAATCAGAGAATCCAACACGCTCTTGGGAGGTCTCCTACTCACAGAGAGCCTCTCCCATCACTGTTTAGCCCATGAGAAACTCTTCAGCCAGAAAGTCTTAGAGGCTCTTGCAAAAACTAGTTTCGCATCACATGCCTTGTTTTGCCAAAGCCATCAGTCCTCATGTAAAGCCCGATTCCACACTACTTCATGTCCCGCACAAGAATTTGCATTCCTTCTTAACGAGAGTAAAATGCTACCACACTGGCATTTCCCACCCCCCCCCCCCCTTTTTTTATAAAAAAAAAAAAAAAAAAAAAAAAAAAACCACCCTTCAGCAAAGAGCTCTAAGGGACGCAGGAGGAGTGGCAGTGCCGGCTTTCCTCCTCACCCATCTTTCCAACAGTTTTAAAAACCACTGAGACTCAGCCTCACTGTATGGAAGAGCCATGAGTGCAAACAGTCACAGATCCAACCCAAGAGCATTCTCCTCACCAGAGGACAATTCACTGGGAGATGATTTCTACACAAATAGAGCAGAAACCCAAAGCATCAAAGCCCCTTATAATTGCACTTGTATGTGAATAGCTTGGAGTAGGATATATAACCCAAATCTTATAAAGTATCAACTCTGTATAAAACACATATTTGTTCCTGCTTTTCATGTCACTTGGTGCTGCTACTGAGCATCGCACAGAAAACTACCCATGGATCTGATCTGGAAACAGAAACATAGGGAAGATTTAACTTTATTTGCATGATTTTTTTTCCAATCACTATCCTCTTCTAAGAAACACAGAGTCATGCTGGCTGCATAGATCTTAAGGGACTTGCATTTTGCTGAGTATTTATACAGCTCAAGGTTTAGACTTCTATTTCAAAAATTCTGAACAACATTCACTACAAACAGAAAAAGAAAGTCACATCTTTAGGAATGCTTTTTTCTGACTCAGAAGACAGACGAGGTCTCAGGCCCAAGTATGCAACTGGCATGTGGCCTGGTGTAAAGACTTGCCCAAAAGGCCTAGGGAGCAAGCAGCTGTGGTGCCAGGGCTACGGGGCAGGGTCAGCAACTGCCCAAATTGAGGAGCAATTCCCCCAGGCCAGAAAACAGCTCTGAGGAAGCCAAGCAATAAAGTCAGGCTCACATACCACACCATCCTCATATGGTCTCACAGTACCCAGGCTGAGACCTCTTTCAAAAGCCTTGGCCCCCTACCTCACTGGGAGATTATCAGTCAGCCAGGCCTCTTGCTTACACTGTCTCCTACTATCAGTTTCCAAAGGAAGGAGAGAGTTTGCACAGAGCAACAGCAAATCTGGTTTGGTACTGAAAGAAACCTTTGGCAAATACAATAAACTCTTGACACAAAAGATCAGTCCAGCTCCTAGAAACA
>NW_010589487.1:420637-432701 GCF_000705375.1 Tinamus guttatus
CTGATCACCACCCTCTGGGCTCTGCCATCCAGCCAGTTGTTAATCCACCTGAGCGTCCACTTATCTAACCCACATTGCCGGAGCTTGCCCAGGAGGATGCTGTGAGGGATGGTGTCAAAAGCCTTGCTGAAATCCACATACATGACACTCACTGCTCTCCCCTCATCTATCTGGCCAGTCATTCCATCATAGAGGCTATCAGGTTAGTCGAGCATGATTTCCCCTTGATGAATCCATGCTGACTACTCCTGAGCACCTTCTTATGCTCCACATGTTTGGAGGCAACAGCCAGGATGAGCTGCTCCATGACTTTTCCAGGGATGGAGGTGAGGCTGACCGGCCTGTAGTTGCCTGGATCCTCCTTCTTGCCATTTTTGAAGGTTGGTGTGACATTGGCTTTCTTTCAGTCTTCTGGCACCTCCCCCTTTCTCCAGGACCTTTCGAAGATGATGGAGAGTGGCTTAGCAATAACATCCGCCAGCTTCCGCAGCACTCTCGGGTGCATCCCATCAGGGCCCATGGATTTGCAGATATCAAGTTTCCCTAGGTGCTCTCTGACCTCTTCCTCTACCCAGGGCAAGTCTTCCTCTCTCTAGGTACCTTCTCTGGTTTCTAGGGTCTGGGATTCCAGAGGGCTGCCCTTGGTAAACACTGAAGCAAAGAAGGCATTAAGTAGCTCTGCTTCTTTCATGTCTTTAATAACCAGGGCACCCACGCCATTCACCAGCAGACCCACGTTTTGCCTAATCTTCCTTTTACCATTGATATATCTCATCTCATGGTCCAGGCCCTGGGGAAGATGAATATCTGTATCAGTGTAGAGAAAGACCAGAAAAGTGACTGGGGGAGGAAGAGGGAGCAGTTCAACAGTCAGCCTGCGTCCCCTTCACAACAGGGGGGACCAGAAAGAAGCTGACTGCTGTGGTGCTTCTCATGACCTAAGAGACACTGAGGAAACACAGCACAGCTAGGGGGGTAAACAAGGCATCCTTTACCTGCGCATTCTCTTCTTTGGCTGTACTATGTAGCCGCATATGTCAATATGATGGGCCCAAGAACAACTGTGCAGAAATGTATTTTGCAAAGGTTGAACCTAGGTTTGATTCAGGGGACTGAAGTCACTCTAGCAAGTCAAACAGGTTGCATACCTGCAGAATTAATCGACGATTCCTACATAATCCAAGTATAAGAACAAAATAACGTGATCTGAAAGGTTTTACAGAGAAAGTGCTGCTTAAAACCCAACTTAACCTTCACCTGAAAACTTCTGAGCACAATATGTATGTATGCAAGAATGACCTATACAGCATTTCATATTAGGTAGCTGCCAAACAGCTACATAGAGCAGTGAAATGAGATACTTGCATAGCATGTTTAACTATAAACATGCTCACACACTGTTTTCTTTAAACAAAATACAACTGTGCTAAAAGAAGGCAAGTCAGACCTTTTGCTGCATCGTCACAAAAGCACTTTAAGAGCCCCTCTGTGTGGCGCAGCGCTGCTCCAAAAGGCCTATGAAGGCTGTTTGCTTTCAGCCTGCAACAGAGGCACCAAGCTGGCAGTTAGCAAGTTGTCAGGTGCCTTGCAGGGTCCAGCTACTTTGAGAGAGTTACGTTGAATATTCTCTTCTGGGTCATACATCACTGCTGCTCCTTCCCTTCAGGGTTTCACCTCACACTGGGCTCAAGAGCAGGGCTGCAGCTCCTTCCAATGTCAACACTTCTTCTTTGCTTGGTGGCAAGAGGTGTCAGTGCAGAACAAACACAAGATACTGTCCTGTTAGGTTCAGACTTTCTCAAATCATGGGCACTTCTCAAGCTCAATCTTCTGATAACTAAAACGTAACTGCAAAACTGCCATCAGCTTCCAGTGAGCTGTTTCACATCTTCTCCAGGTTAGGAAAGAAATGTATCAAAATGCAGAACATACATCATAACATACAGCTTAATACAAACACCAGTAACTACTTCTTTAATGTGCAGATGCCAGGAGTATCCAGATCCAGAAACCTTAGAGAAGACTGAAGTTTCCTTTATAGAAACCAAGGTACAGGTGATGAAACAACTTAGAGAGGGCCTCCAAGTGACTCAACAACAAAGTAATACAACATGAGACAACTACATAACAATGTCTCTTTACCTGGGTTCATACCCAGGGCATTGCACTTGATAGCAGCTGCTTCTGTAAAAGAAATGAGTCACTTCTATAGAAATATGATCGAGTTCATCTTATGGGTCTTCCCAGAGTAGATAAAAATCAAAGGGATAAGGGTATCCAATCATGAAAATTAGAGAACAAAACCTTTTTATTCTGAATATGAGATAAGAACATAAGTAAAGCATCTGTTCTGTGATAAAACTGTTTTAAGAAAGAGGTACTTTTCCGTTTCAGCAGAGGTATATATGTGGGTAAGTAAATAACTTCTATGCACAGAAAGCATAGAAACAATAAATTGCTGATTTTTGTGTGCAATGCTCATCCTAATTATCATGTTCCTAAGGTGCAGATAGTGAGGTTCCTCCAAGAAGAACATTCTCACTTATATTATACTGTTAAACAACTTAGTGGAAAATGAGCATCCAGTTCTCCTAAGCGCTGCAAAAAAATTCAGAGGTGTTGTACAAAAAGCAGGCACTTTTTTACACTAGTTATGAATCTAGCAAGTTGTAGAAAGTTGGGAACCAATCATAGGATATAGGAAATTCTGAAGGTAGAACATGTCTTCTCCAGTCAATAACTGAAATACCTGCATTGCTCACTTATGGATCAAAGCTAAGCTCCGTTTACACCAAGCAAATGGCTACAGGGTGCTCACAGAATGCTTAAGGTTGGAAGGGACCTCTAGAGATCATCTAGTCCAACCCCCCTGCACACACAGGGTCACCTAGAGCACGTGGCACAGGACTGTGTCCAAGTGGGTTCTGAAGATCTCCAGAGAAGGAGACTCCACAACCTCTCTGGGCAGCAAATGGGTTTTACAGCTAACTTGGCTAGCATGCAGAAAATGCTGCTTGGAATATTTGTGAAATTATATGGATAATTCATTATCTTTTGAATAATAATGACAGATATACTTTACATAAGAGGTAAACTTGGGCTGCATACTAACATATTCCAGTGCTTCTTTGCTTCTGATACAGCTTTTCAGCAAGGAAAAAAAACTAGCAGTTGCAACCTATCTGCTGGTTTATAACTGAAAAGGATAACTTAATAAATAAATAAATAAATAAATAAATACTCATACTTTTCAAGATACAATATCTCTCTATATATATATTTGTCACTACGTACTTAAGAAAGCACTGTATTATCAGCCTAAAGTATCCCGCTATTCTCACTATCTAAGCACACAAACCTTGGAAATTAAGCAATTTGAAATCTCTTGGTAGTCTAAAAAAGCCTTCTGAAGGACTGAAGAGCAGCGTTACCATCTCAAAAGCACTATTCTGGGTATTCAGAGTTTGAGATGAGAAAAAAAAATTCTGCCTCACGAAATTAAGTCCATCTTAAAAATGGAAATGGAGAGAAAAAGTTTTATCTCAGTTTACCTTTTCATCTGTATCATTACTTTCCTCATCTCCCACAAGTAAATTTTTTCATCCATTATCATTTTGTTAATGCTTCGAGTTTTACAAATGAGAGATGCTACATTGCTGCAGAATCTCATCTTTTGGACACTTTAATTATGTGCCTGAATTCTACTTCAGTTATTTCTGTTATTTGCACCGCTCCATAAACCACTAATGCTAATTTGCTTCAGAAGCCACCACTGTTTAGGCTTTAAAATCTACATGATGAAATCCTGAGATGAAAGTAACATATCTCTCTTAGTTCCAGGTGTAGGATTCCTGCATCCAGCTTTTTGGAGGTTATGGAAGTAAGTCCCTTTGTTAGGAATATATAGATGCATACATGTATGATATATATTATGCATATATATAATACATATATGTACAATATATACACAGGGACTAACAAAGGGACTTACTGAAAGTTGGATGTTCAGCGTGAGACTTTTTGATCCAAGGGCTTATTTGTCAATGAGGCTGGGATCAAAAAAACCTCACGCTGAACATCCAACATTTAGACCTCTGAAAACGAAAAAAAAAAAAAATCTTCATTCAAGACAGATAAGAGGTATTTTGCCTTTTACCTTTTGGCAAACAAGACAACAAAAGATTAAAAAAAAAAAAAAGAGATAGACTTGGAAGCAATTTGAAAAGTCACAGCCAAGAGTGGAGTGCTAGGTTAGCAAGAGTTGCCTATATGCTGGGATAATTCACCTGGTCCCAATCACCGTTTTGTGTGGTCCCCACCCCAGCTAACCTTCTGACTATATGTTTATCTGGGCTGGATAAGCAGACACAACTGCCAACCTGTTCTGCTACAAAGCATATAGGAAAGGGAAAAGGAAGCTTTGGTCCAAGACAAAGCAGTAAGTTATCCAGAGCTGGATTCCCTCTGTTTTATCCATTATCCATGGGCTCATGAACATGTGTGTCCCTCAAAATTCACTACCTATTTCAATTTCCTAAATTAATGTATCGTTGAACTTAGACATTGTCTTTCCAGAGCACACCGCCACCCTGGTACTTCAGATACATTCCTCAAGGGCAAAAAGCTCTGTAGAAGATCAGGCCAGATTCTTCCCTTCATCACATTCTGTCTGTCCACAGCATTCTGGGTCAACACTAGTATGCCAAAAATTACAGCCTGGTGCATCTCATATTCTCTGAGTATTACTATGCCCTCTGCTAAAAAGAATGGAAACAAAGTGAACCATTTTCTTCAGAAGTCAATTTCATCTAGGGCAAAAAGTAAATTTCTCATCTTTCTAATAGTTTGTGCTATCTTGCTGGGTGTTAACCTCTTCAGTATTTCTTTTGGCAGAGAAAAAACAAAAAAAAAAAAAGAAGAAAACGACAGACAATGATCCACCCAGCTTAAAAGAGGAGACAATCATTTCCCCTCAGCCATATATCCTGATCCCTCCTAGGGGGCAGTTAATTTCAGAGAGGTAGGTGGATGGATGAACAAAAGGACGACTTTTTTCCTCACAACATTTTAGCCTACACTGTTATTCTCTCTCTGAAGCACATGCTTGCCACTAACAATGTCACATCCCCTGTGTTTCATTTGGGAGTCATCATCTTATTTCCACATTCATCAACATCTCCATCAGTTTGACCAACTCAAAGGTTAACTGTCTTGCAGGGAGAGAACTCTGTGACAAACAAAGCCAAAATTCAAGCTGTGTCTTCACTATGTGATACTGCTTTTAGGGAGCAACACACAGTCTGACATTTGCTTGGTACTCAAGCAAATGCAAAACTGAACTTTAGAAAAACAGCCCAGCACTTGTGATCTAGCTTGAAGAGAAATAATAACGTAGAATATGTATCAAGTGCTCTACAGCTAGCAGGGCTTTAACTTGGAGGGAGTTCCCATTAGTCCACAGTAACTACATGGTTTTCATGCAAAGCAACACTTTTATAATGTTTTACACTGAACAGCAGAGGCACATACCACCAGCTGCCTTCTTGCTGCTCAAACAGCTGCTATCAGGGACTATATACAACGGACATGAAGCTGAAAGGCTCACTATCTGTCTGTTACCACTTACCCTTTCACAGATTCTGATAAACTGCAAACCAAAGTTTAAATGGGTTCCACAAGAGCTAGATCCCACATCCACATATAACCCGGATAGAGAGCGAGAAGAAAAAGAGAAGCCAAACAGAAAAGAATGACAAACGCTTTCCTGGGAGTTAACAGCCAAGTTTTCCTGAAGTACAGGGGTTTATATAAAACGCTACTGATATGTAAAATGGAAGGAATCTGAGGTGAGAGCATTTTCATTGCTGGGCCATTTACTCTCATCTTCCCATGAAGAGGTCCTGGCAGAAAAAGAGCAGCTGCTCTGCAACTCTGGCAGCAGGAGCCTCTGAAGGTGCAGCTCAGGAGAAAATGAAGTACTGAGCCACTAAGAAATCCTTCAGCAGCAACCCCTGGCACTGGTGATGGGCAGAGTGAGAATATGAAATGAGCAGAGAGGGCTGGAAGACACCCTCAGGTCTGCCCTGCCAAACCAGGGCAATCACAGTTGTGTCACTGCATAGGTCTAATATAGCTAAGGGCAGCCATGGCAGCCTAGACCCAGCCACGTCTGCCTTACTCAAAACAGCAAAAGTTGCCAGGGCTTGATTCTTCCCTATTCTAGGTGTAAAAGAACATGGAATAGTGCTATCCCCAGGGCAGGCACACAGAGGATCCAGCCCTTGCAAGTCAAGCAAAAACATCGTTTTCAGGGAAGCAATCCAGGCTATTCAGAACAATGAACAAACACCAAACATCTGCCAAACAGAAGAAAGAAACTCACCACAGTGAAGTGCTCTGTCTCCACAGGGCAGACAAGAGGGACTGAATAGCAGCACGCCTTATGCTTGTTCTGAGTATGAAATACACATCTTCTTTACAGCTATTGCAAAGAACAAGAGAGTCCTCGGGTCTCACCATATAGGACACAGGTACTTGCACAGTGTGACTGCACGTACGGACATGTACCACACAATAGCAACGTATCTTATTTACTTGGCTTCAAACTACAGAATTAGGGCTGCCTTAACCCACCCAGGATAAGTCAGAGCAACTGACTTTGAGGGTGTTTGTTATGACCTGTGTTTAAGCATGAGATTAGGGCAGAGTAAATCATGGAAAATATTAATGTATGCAATCACTGCCTTCATGGAAAATTTTTAATACAATTAATCGATTTACTCGGTTGTACAGGAGAAATGGTGATGGATAGATCTGTAAAACACAGAAAAAAATGCATACAAACCTGTGGGAAACTGAGAAACCGTGAGACACTGTGGGAAGCTATGGGAACAGTGAAAGTTAGGAGTGAGAAACTGTGAAAGTTAGGAACAACAGATTAGCAGATACAGAAACCTAAAACACAGGCTGGACGCACCGATCTCTGGTTGTTTTCCTGTTGTCTGGGATTGGACCCAGATAGCAACAGAGTCAAGGAATTGGCTGAAGGCAGGGGGAGGGAGCGCGTGGACACTGTATGCTTACATACTTAGAGATGCTCAATAAAAGGGCTTCTGGTCATAATCCTTAAGCCCCTGCTCCTTTTGATGACTCCCACACAAACCTAAAGGTGCGTGATTTGTACCCTCAACTATTGAATGCTGTTTTAGTTATTTTATAGATTAAGTAATCATTTACATAAAGCCTACAGGAAGTTTCAGATGATTTAAGCCTTTTCTCTTTCTGATCCCTTTTTGCCCTTTCCACTCTGACCTCACCTCTTTTGATTCTTATTCGGTTTGGGTGAAAGGAGACATGTTTTGCTCAAGGACTAAAATTAGCGAATGGAGCATTTCAGGCAGCAGAACACAAACTGTGATGGGAAACTGCTGTTCATTTTGCTGCTTAACAGGGGAAATAATCAGACCTCGCCATCATATAGAAAATTTGAGAGGCTTTTACAATTTGCTGATCTGCCATATCTTCAAATTGATATTCCCAATTACAAAACTCACTTGAGCAACACTGACTGAAAGGATCTTTTGAGACTAGAGACAGGATTAAAAGATGAGGCACACTGGAAGCTCAAAACATTATAGCCTTGTAGCACAAATGACATGAGCATTTTCTCACACGCTCAGAATCAATACTCTCCATTTTTCTTTAGTACACTTTGCCCACGCACTTTGCATGAATCCAGGTCACGTATATTTTCTTCTGCAGTGACCTTGAGTGATAAGAGCTTCCACCAGGACACAGGATCAAAACCGTTAGAACTTCTCATACATTCTGCCCTTTCTTGCAGAAACTATTTGTACCTCCTCAAAGAAGTAACAATTCAAGAAAAAAAAAAAAAAAGTCCAGAGAGAGATCTCTCAGCATAAAGTATTTTCTAGAACACAGAAGAGAGTCTGCATCTGGAACACTTACTTACCAGCTCCTTGCTGGGATCAACACCCTCACTGAAGAAAGGGTTGCAAGATTTTCCAGGGCTGCTCTCCTAAAGTACTTGGATCTCTGCATTAATATTTGCACTACGCGACTGAGCAGGGCACTTGGCCCAATGCTACTTAATTAGCATCAGTCTCTTGTGATTGTGACTGGATGCTCCATGAAGACAACTGATGCTTTTTCAAGGCGGGTGTGTTTGTCGGGGGGGGGGAAGCAAACTATTAATTCAGTGTGGTGACCTTGTCAAAATAATGAAATGAGTAACAATATTCGAACTTTTGAAAAGAACATTTTTAATAACATGGGAGTTAGGGAATGAGGCTAAATGTTTCAACTCAAAGACCTAGTTTCCTGTGTTGGCAACAGTGCTAACACTGCATGTCCACACATCAAGCATTTTTACATCTTCTTTTTAAAGAGAAATTAGGAGACAGATATATTTAAACTGCAATAACATCCTGTTTCTGTGTATGCACGTACACATAGTGTTCATTTCTGACAAAAATTCGCTGTGCTTTCAGCATGTCCTTAAGGACTTTTCCATTTGCACGAACTCACTGAAGTTTCAGATATATTGCCGCGGCTGACAAGTTTTCAGCAGAAAGATTTCACTCAAACATGTTTTCAAAGAATGGTGAAAGATGGTGTCAAAATGATCACCTAATCTTGTCCTATGACCCTCAATTCTAACAAATGCATCTTCAAGATTAGAGCCTTAAAGCAGAATGGGCATTTGTTTATCTGAGCAGTTCTAACTACCTGGGTTTATACTCCAGATATAAAGTCAGAATATTTTAAACATTTTTCTTGGGGGTTAAGTTAATGCAGTAGTCTTCAAAATCAGGGCAGACTAAGGATACAGGCATGGTTAGAGAACACAGATGATGAGTAGCCGCTCTCACTGTAACTCAGTAACCTGCATCTATAGTCTCTAGCTGTTTGCCACTAAACTATCACTTCAAATTTCAAATTCTGGTTAACAGATCCAAAAGAAAGGTCATACGCATGTCATAGAACAGTCTGGCCACAAGGTATTAACTTAGTAGCTGACTCCTAACTCTTCAGTTAGTTAGTAGTAAAATGGACTTTATTAAAGTTCAGCTTCTTCAATGCAGAACCAAACATTAAGGCTCAAATGGTTCCTTGCAATTGAAATTTGCTAATAAACCTGGCAGCTGTTCAAAGCTTCTATGAATGAAAAGGGAGTCCAATTTTGGGGAAAGAAATACCCTCATCATTCAAATCACTCCTCAAACATTACTTCTGTCCATGTACATATGTCCAGGTACAAAGCAAGGATCAGGAGAATAGTAACTACAGTGGGAGTAGATCCTTCATTGGAAGGCTGCTCAGGAGGCCAGCATGTCTAGAGCCCACGCTGCACCTCCTAGGTTGGCATTTAACTTGACCGATCTCCCCAGAGTATGGCACTCCATGTGAAAAGGGAGCAAGATACAGCAAGAGATTTTGCACGGTCACATCAGGGGTAAGAGTGACAAGTACCAGCTCTCAGCAGACATATATACACCTGAAAAATACACTCAAAACCATTTCTAGAAGGGGAATTACAGTTCTTGTAGGGTGTGACTCTAAAAGGTCTGGCAAAGCCACTTAAAACCTCACCAAAGTTCAATATGACTGTGAGTGTTTACAAGTATAAGGACTAGGCCAAATTCAGAATGTAAATATTTGGATTCAGTTCCCCAAACTTGCCTCTATCAACACTGCCAACTAAATCCCACTACAGACCAAAAAATCCAAATAGCAGCAGTTCCGCACACTACAGCACAGAGACAAAACTAACAGATATGGCATTTGGCACTTAAAAAAAAATAATAATTTGTAATCTAAATTGAACTTATGTTAAACAAGACATCTATTAAGTTTGCATTAAAAATTAATTCAACTCGGGTATCATGTGGTGCATTTTAAATGTCTGATCAGTCCAGATTTAAATCCACTGTCCTGCAGGAAACTGGGTTAAATGATCCATCAAGACACCATAGACTATACAATGGATCTAACAAACAGTAATAATTTTGACCTGAACCACACTCTCTCAAGCCAGTACTAAGCCCCTAAAGGCAAGTGTCTATTTTCTGGGCAGAGGCATTGAAGACAATCTTCAGTGGATCCAAACTGATTGAGTTCTCAGTCCCAAATTTAAAACTGATTTAGGATCCCAGATTCACACAGCTTCTAAAGTACTTATTTATAATTTTTACCCTTTCTCTTTTAGTTCTGGCTATGGAAGGCAGACAGAGGTCCATTCAAGACACTTGCAACATCCTAGAAATACAGATCCCTTAAAGAGGTATATACTATTCTCAGCTGCCAGTTCCCAGCCCCTCTCAAAGCATGAAATGTCTTTTCAGCTCCCTATCCCCTGGGCTAAGACATTCACTGGAAGGTTTCAAGAGAACTGTACCCTTTACAGCAGGAGAGAAGCAGAAAGTTAAGTGTCTCACCAAAATGAGGAAGGGTTTTCTTCTGTGTGATAAGAATTCAGATCTACTCACTGCTACTACTGTAAGGTAACAAGAAGCCCAACCTCTCTCTCTCTTCAGCTGAGTGGGAAAGTACAGATTGCGTTCTTCAGCTGTGGGAAACTTGTTCTTTCCCTCCAGTTAAAAGCACGCTCTTCAGCACACTTAACAGTGACCTCTTTAGGAGGAACTAGTATCTTTTCTTTAAATGCTCCTATTAAAAATAAGCCTGCTTCCTAAATATGAATACATTTAGCAGTTCCAGGCATTCTGAGATCCTGCATACCACTTTTTTTTTCTCTTAACTGGCAACATTTATTTAACCAGCAATTAAAATCTGGAGGCCCAGCCGCTCCAGTGATTCTTCCCAGAGGGTCTTAGATGTTTATGAAACACAATGAAAACAATAAAGTGGATAAAATCATGCTATTCCATCAAGTCCTTGGCAAGACTTTCCAACCAAGAATAAATTGGCATAGTGCATTACAGTCAACAGATTACACAATGGTTTGCAGGGTCACCAATAATAAGGGGTCACACGTTCCTGAAAAAGCTATGGTATATGTTAAAAGTCACTTGCTTAAAGGGAAACTGCAGTGCTTGGTTGCAAGGCCATGGCAGCAGATGCTGGCAGCAGATGCGCCCATGCACAGGACACCAAAAGGCAGACAGTGCCTCTCCCTTGATAAGTAAACATAATCATTTAATTATTTATTTCCTTTAAATAGCAAAACTCAAAGCACGATGAAAGTGAATGGCCAGAAATCTTATTTTCACCCTTGAACCTTCTATAACAGACTTCTACCTACGTAACCTGATCCTCAAAATGTAAGCTACACTTTGACATTCCTAAAAACAGACTTGCTTTTCTCATATCTGAGAAAATCTTGAAAAAAATCTGATCTTAAATCTGAGATACTTCTGTTCTGTGTGAATTTACTCTTCCAGAAAATGGAATATTTTCCACCAACTAACTATATTAGCCACACACAATTAAAATAATATCAAAGCTTAAATGCAAGTCAAACTCTGTTCAGTTCATCCTGTTTTGCTTTATCAGAAACCAAACTATGACTAACTTTCATCCTTTATTTTCCAAGTGTTTTCATCATTCTGAATGTTTTATACTGAGTTACTCAATATCCGCCTGAAGTTAAAACCTAAATCATTAAACAGAATAAGATGGAAGAAAAAGCCTATTCCCTAAAGTCAGTGTAACAGTAAAACAAGGGTAAATAAAACATTATTATCAACATGCTCTATCCAACTGTGCTACATATCTGGATTTGTTAGGCTTGACTACTACGAGCCGAAGTACATTTGAGTGAAAATAACCAGAGTCAACATAGGAGGGTCTCTAATATGCTGCTGCTACTCTGTGATTGTGGTGACCTATTGCTCCTTAGGAAAGCAAGAGCTTGGGAGCAAGCCAAGAGCAGTACGTCTGATTTTCCCACCAAGCGAACTGCTGAAGCAGCTTCCTCAGCTCTTCAGCTCAATCTATCCCGGGATCCCAAGTTTGCCGCGGGAGTCCAGGTGGCTCCACTTTCCAACATGCAAATACCAGACAGCGGGACAGGCGACGCAAG
>NW_010589487.1:436154-462537 GCF_000705375.1 Tinamus guttatus
GACTATTAACCCTAAAAGCGCCTTAGCAGGGTGAAACCGGGATGCGGCGGCGCCTGGAGACGCCCCTTCTCGCGTCCCTCTGGGATCCGTGCTCGCTTTCTGCTCTGCTCGGCGCGCGTGGAGTTGCTCCCGCCACCTGCGTGAGAGCAGAGGAAAGAGCTGCGGCAGCGGGGGCTTTAGCTCCTGAGATCTTAGGTAGTACAAAGGTAAAGAAAAACCTGCAGCAGAATGTAGTCTCCTGAAGACAAAAGTCTCCTAAAGCTGCGCAGTTTAGGATGACTTCTTAAGAATCACTTGGGAACCAAAGTTTACCCGTGCTTCTTGTAATAAAATGCAAGAATTTCCCTCAGCCTGTCCCTGTCCTGCGTGGCCTTGGCAGCGTGCAGAGAGAGTGCAGGTGCAGGAGAGGGACCCCCCGTGGTCCCCCTGCTCGGGACGGGGGCGCTGGGGGAGCTGGCGGCCGCAGAGCCCTCGCGGGTGTCGTGCTCGCCGCGGCGGCAGCCCCGTGCTGCCCTCCTCACCAGCTCCCCTTTCCGCTGCCCACGCTGAGCTGCTTTTGCACGCGCAGGGCTGTCTGCACAGCGTAATATGGGGTGCTCAGCTGCCCTTGGCACTACCTGAGACCCCAGGCAAGCTCACGTGCCCCCTGCAGCCTTTTGACTCAATATTTCTGAGGACTAAACCCCAAGGTGTCCCCGTGTGTTACATGTCTTACTCAGGGTGAGAACAAACTGGGTGGTTAATGCAGAAGGACACTAGCTGCCCTGGCCTTTCCCCTTTCCTGGCTCTGGAATTGTCATGAGAAGGGCTGGGATGTTCCTCTACCTAATATTGTCCTTTTTATTTGCTGTCCAGAAATACTATAGCTCAGTGCCAGCCTGTAGATGCAAAGAGCACGAGATCAGACACATCTGCAGATACCACAGCAGGCAGGCAGGGGAAAGAGGGCTGGAGGCTGCAGAGAAGGAGGTAAGTGCTTTCTCCCCTGCCCCTGTGGTTATTCTTCCCCTTGACATGGGCCACTTTAGTCCACTGAGTGTCTGCAATACTTGCTTACACAAATTTGTCTTTAAATAGAAGGGGCTTGACATCAGACACCTGAAAGCTTGGACTCAGCCTCCTCCTGTTAGTGGAGAGGGCAAAGTAAACTCCTAGTGGCACCAATGACTGTCATTTAATCCTCCTGTGGAAGGGGAGAGTTTTACAGACTTAATGCAGCCCCCCATGCTCTAGGGCTGAATATAGCATTTGTGTGGCATGGTCAGAAAACAGTGTCTTTTTCTTTCCAGAAAAATGCAACCTCAAGAGCGTCCAGTCAACCTAAAACTTGCCCGTACTGCGTAAGTTTATAGATACTTAGATTTTAAGTGTTAATTTAAGGTATAGCATTCGCTTTTCATTCGGCATCAGGCTGTAGTTTAAGATTTACAATCAGGCACAGAGATTTTGTGATGGCACAGAAGACGCACCAGAGATGTATTGATGCATTTACAATCGTAGTGTATAGGTGAGCAGTAGAATTTGTGTATAGAGACCTGCACACTTACAAACCAGATCATAACATCCCGACACGTAGTTAACTAAGAGGCTGCCTTACAGCTTGGACTGGTACAGGATGGCAAGCAGAGCGAGGGATCTTTAGCCTCCTCTGACTTGCATCAGCAACAATAATCTAGTTGTCCTCCAGCCTCCCCTCATTTACGTTCCTGACAAAGTTCCTGTACTGAAGAAAGGGATGCAGGAGCGGTGTGCAGGTAGCTAGCCAGTTGTGCCTGGCCCTGGTGCAGGCTCTTTGAACACCCCCCTTTCCTCAAAGACGAAGAAAACCTTCTTGGTTTTCATAGGCTAACAGTTCACTGTGGCTTAGGTGCTCCTAAAACTGGTTCAAACAAAGAAACGTGGAATCTTTACCACCTTAAAAACTAATATGGCTACTTCGTTATGTGGATGGTTTCCAGGTTTATGTGCAAAAATGTTTATTTTGACTGGCTTTAGTTTTCTGAATCAGGTTGCAGCATGGTGGTTATCACCATTGATAAAAGTATTAGATAAAAGACTTTGAATATAGAGCTTGCAAAATGCTTTTATCCCATAGAAAAAATAGAAATTATTGCCATATTGCCTGTATTTTGAAAGATGTTAATATGTTCGTAGAGCTGTTGAAATGTAACTTTTTTATCATCCACAATTCAAAACATTATTTTGGGGAAAAATTAAGATAACTAACTGGTTTTGAAGGTTATTTTTTTTCCCTTAATTTTTTCTTTCTCTCTCTCCTCAAAGATGAGGAAGGCTTCCAAAGATATCTACATTGAAGTTTCTCCTGGCACCTATTCTATCACGGCAACCTCAGAGGACATGGTGAAACAGACCCACGTGGTAGATGTCAGTGCAGGACAGAGTGTTGATTTAACTTTTGTTCTATGATGTTTGTTGTTTCTCGGTAATCATGGGAATAAAATTCCAGGCTTTTAAGGCATATAGTGAACTATACATATCTTTTCCTCTTTTAGCACTTTAACAGTATTCTGTACTTTGGGTCTGCATTTTTATACTCATATACACTTGTTTTATACTTAATGCAAATATATATATTATATACAGCCCACTTTGTACACTTTGTACATTGATTTTTATAAATACTTGTACATCGTGTGCCTTATTTCCAATTATGTGACTGTGTGATTCCAATTAAAGATGCAATCACTGGACTAAAACAATCTTGCCTGTGATGACAACTTCTTTTGTATTATCCTCGGACAGAAAGTCTGTGTCCTGTTCTTGAGCACAGAGAGCAAAATCCCTGCACTATGAGCACAGATGCACATGAGCTTCTGCAGCCTGGCGCTGATTTTAGGGCAGCTGAGAATCTGGCTCACAACGTATCACCTATGTCTACCTCAGTTATACTAATAAACACTACCCTCCTCCTAGGATAAAGCATGAGGATGCTGCACTTCCATGTTCATGGAAAGTTATTTAAAACCTAGTTATTGATAGGGCTTTGCTAATGAGAGAGCCTGCAGGCTACCTACCGAGAGCGTGCTAACTCACAGGCCTTTATTTGCTTAAGTAACTCAGTGTCGCGCAGCCTACCTGAAACTTAATCTCACCGGATGTGCGCTCAGTAGAG
This sequence comes from Tinamus guttatus, assembly GCF_000705375.1. The sequence goes on from NW_010589487.1 coordinate 439,288, forward strand.
TCCTCTTCATTGTGCCTCTCTGCTGCCTTGTTTGTTTGTTTTTATTTCCTGCCTGTCCCCTTTTCTGCAAGTTGTTTTGCCTTTATTATTTGACTCTATGATATCTTTGTTTTCCTCATGCTGCAAAACCTTCCTCAAGGACAGGAAACAAATCTTTCAGAAGTCCCGTCTTTAAAAAAAAAAAAAAAAAAAAAAAAGAACAGCATCAACATCCAACTTTTGCTCTCCTGCCTGTAAAATAGGTTCATTGGCCCTGTAAAGTATTAATAATGCCATTATTTCTGTACTAGTAAAAAATACTCTTCTGAAATACAAATACATTATCATAGGACTAGACTTTTCCAGAAACTGTTAGGCTGTAACCACACTTTGCTCGTGTGAAAGTTAGTGGGAGTTTTTTGTTGACTGCAGTGGGAGGATGTTGGCCAAGCAGGGAGCCCTTCTGAAAAGCTACTCCTTAACCCTGCTTATTTGCTACAAGCACCATGTTACACATTTTCAAAAGATAACGGAGTTCCTGTGGATGCAGCCTGCATTACAAGATAAAAATGTTTCAGCTATCTCAAGGGATAGCTATGTCACTCCCAGATATTTCTATTATTCCTGTTAAACGGCCCTTAGTGTTTTTAAGGTAAAACTGTATGGACATGTTGCGTGATTCTTGCTGCAAGGCTTGGATTAGAATGAAGACACATCGGTTTGTTTTAGTTTTACCAAAAGGCAAGGTATGTCCCTTCAGCACACAGATAACAACACCTGTCAACATACAGGATATCTGTCAGGAAAATCGCACGCTCCTAGAAAAGAAAGTGAATCATTACAGAAGTGTATGATATAATTTCAATAATAAAGTAGAAAACATACAATTCATAGATTTGTAAGGCTCTGCTTAAAAATAATGGGTATCATTGTGAGAGTAGAGCATATTCCTGTATATTTTCTGATCACTAAGTCATGCCATTAGCATATTAATCTTCTCCTGAAGAAAATCATGCAAGTTTAGGAAACTTTTACCTCTCCAGTCAGCTCGCAGAAGCGAAAGAGGAGCTAACACGTGATCTGTGACGTACAGTTTGTAGAACCTCTGTCCGTCTTGCACAGAGCAGGGTTGCTGTTCAGCTTCCTTGTTTCTGGGCAGCTCTTCATGTTCCCTTTCTTCCTGACAGCTTTTCCCTTCCTTTTTTCAGTGCATGTTTTTGTTTGGCTTTCATGGTCTAATTGATTTTTGTTCATTTTTTCTCTTAAACCCAGAGAGACCTTTTTGAAAGAAACCAGAGGGTGCTGGTCCTTGTTCTCAGCTCTGATGGGGCTCTGCATCCCTTACCTTCAAAGCAGCAATCTCCTGTTTGCCTGCTGCTTGTCAGGGAGGCAGAGAAGATACTTGGTAAAAACTGATTGCCAAAAAAAGGTATTTTTATCTTTCAGAAATAGAAGCCATGATGAACAGAGCCTATCAGAGCCCAGCACCCTTTCAGACTGCATCTGGGAGTTGTTGTACATAGTTTTTCTTCTGTGGTGCTGTGCTGGTTCATCGCTGCTAAAGCTGAACTGTCTATTTTCAGGGCCACTTACATAGCTCCCACTTCCCATAGGGCTTTACTGGGCTGATGCCAATGGGCCTTGGGCAGGTTTCGGAAGGCACAGCCTTTGCTGAATGCTCACACACGTGCGTTCTTTTTTATTTGATGGTTTCTCTTTTGTTTGGGAGTGGCTTTATCAGACAGTTGACTCGAGGCAAGGTTCTTCTCCAGCTAAGCCCCAGAGAGTTAATAAGAACATTTCTTCCTTTCAAACAAATGAAATGCCTAAGTAAATACAGCATTAATAGGGATTACCTTACCATTGATGAGGGCTTGAGGTTAAGATTTCCTTCATTGTGAGCTGCCTTCTGGGAGGCTGCTTGACAATTTCAAACATTGCACTCTGGTTAGTGGGGGTAACACACGGCCTGTCCACAGCAGCGCTGGCTTCGGATGCCAGCCTGCCCTTCATGTGTGAGCTGCCATGAATGCCAAATCCTGGAGGGGGGGAAATTATAGACATCTAAGCCCTATGAAGAATAAAACCTGAACTGCATTTGAGAAACATTCGTTTAAGAGGAGAACACATTTTAAGCCTGAAAATATTTTTTCAAGTGATTTATTCGGCATAGACTAGCTGTGAAGGTTAGTGAGGAAGTGAACATCATAAAAAGCATGGGAAGATGATTGAGAAGGAGCTCAAGAGGGGCATATCTATGCTTCTAAAAATGACTTGCTGCTCTGGTAGTTCTCCATTGGATGAGTTACTTACAGAGCATGCAGGAAAACATTACAAAGGGGAATATATTGCAGCATAGCCTGATAATTACAAGCCAAGCTTGTAATATCTAGACCAGGTAACTGCAGGCTAAGTGACTGTCCAGCTGTAGAGGGCACCAGAGCACACAGGTTATCTGCCTCTGGTCACCTCTTCCCTATGGGTTGTTTTGTTGTTTGTTTGCTTGTTTTAAGGTACCTGGATTACTAGGATGGGACTTGTGGTGGCTCCTTTGCCAGTATTTCCACTTTGGCCTTGCAGAATCCTTTAGCTTGGGCATCTCCAGCAGTTTGGAGTCAGTGTTAACAGCCCTGTCCATCACACTGCGCTCAGCAGGGAACGGCTCCTGGTCACACTCTAAAGTAGAAGAGGGGAGAGATGCAGCGGCTTCTGCTGCTTCTTGTTTTGGACCTTCCAGGTCTAGAAGGCACAAAGAGGGTTTGCTGCTGGGCTCTGCCTCTTCCTTTCCTCTTGGAAGGACCAAGGAGTGGGAAGGAAGAGGCCACCAGGCCTCACTATGAGGATGGCAGCTGCAGATGCAGCCCCAACGTACTGATGCGCAGCACGGACCACCACGGTGGTGGTGAAGATGCGGCCAGCAGAGCAGGCCTTGCCTAGCAAGGGTACCTATGGTACAAAGAGGAATTGGGACTGTTACGGGACTGCAGGAAAAAATACAAGAGTTAGTGTCAGGATTTTCTCTGGCCTTCAAGCTGCTGGTGAAGGGCATGCGGATCATCTCTACAATCCTCTCCCAGCGGCTAGGAGGGATCCACAGAGCAACACCCAGTGGGAGTTTCACTTTCTTGCCGTTCCAGAACTGGACCGTAATTTCTTCATCTTCTGCAGCTGTTGAGAGAAAAGATAAGCAGCATGAGCAGCTGCTCTGCCTGCGGCCGCTCCGGCCAGCAGTGCGGCCAGCTCTGCAGCACCTCCTCATCACCAGGTCATCAAAGGTGATGTGGCAGCTCAGACACTGTCAGTGCAACAACAGGCCTGGCAGTATATTTCCTCCTGTTTTTTTCATCAAATGGGCACATAAATGCTTACTGACCAATTTTGTTGTTGCTGCCAAAGTTAGCAGTAACACATCGAGAATATTTTACCAGTGTTTTGGTAAGTCAGCACAGCCTGACTGGCAAGCATGGGAAGCCAAAGGAGCTGTTGAAACCACATGCTTGGGGGATAAAATCACCCTGGGGTCTATAATTAAGCTAAGCACCTAGCCCAGACGATCCTCCTCCAAGAGGATCTGCTTCCTTCAGATCCCTCAGGAAAAGGCCCCATGCCCCACACAGCACGCACACCCTTGTCCCAGCAGACAGGAAATAACCCATTGGTAGGTCACAGCTTCCTTAGGGGTAAACTAGCAAGGTTACACACAGGTACCTATTAGCAAGTCACAGTAGTTCCTGGAAGGTTTAAACCACCAACTGAGCTGTGATTGAGGATTGAGTGCTGCACTGCTGCTGCAGCACCATGCCTGTTCTGCAAGGCAAGGAAGGCAGGTCAGGACCTCCCTTACCTCGCAGGGGATCCCGAGTCTCAATGCCCATGAGGACAGTTCCTGGGCCGAGCCGCACCATATCTGGCTCCCAAGGGGCCAGCACTTTATCCCCAGGGAGCAAAGAGTGCTTCATGCCGTTCATGTACTCCAGAATATCATCCTCGGCTGCTTTTTGCACCCGCACGGGGGACTTGCCGTGTGCCACAACTGGTTTGGCCAACTCTACCAGAAACGTTCGTCTTTCGTCCTGTTACCGGGAACAAAATAAGAGTTCCTCTCAAGAACACTTCATTGGCAAATCATGCTGCAGCCTTTTAGGCCAAGGCAGATCACCAAGTGAGCGTAAACAGTAACTAAACAGGGTGTAGTATTAGCAAGGGACACCAAACCTGCTCAAGCCTGTTCTTTAGCCATGCCCTTCCTTGTTACATGCAACGTCAACCCACTGCTCTTTGGAGGAACTGAACGCAAGGCCAGCCAAGAGGCTTTCCATCAACATCAAATGCAGCACTGCCCTGTTCTTGAGCAAGAATAGGCCTTTTTTTCCTGTTTAGTTTGAAGTGCTAACAAACTAATGAATTAAAGCTATCACTGACATCTCTGGAAAGACACGGTGCCATTGGGATGTAGCTGGCTCGGGCGGAGGTGTATACACAACACACTCACACTTTTCCTGTGCTATTGTTACGTGTCTACACACAACAGCAGCTAGTGCAGTGTCCACAACACCACGAGCACCGGCGGAATCCGGCCGAGTGCCCCGCACCCGCGGAAGGAGGCGGCCTGACCTCGGTGCACGGCGGTGCCGGGGCACACAGGGTTATGGGCTGGAGGGACAAAAGGCAAACTTTGCAAAACTTCGGAACTGTTGGCAATAAGCCTTGGGAGCGGGGTGGGAGGAAAGCAGAGATCTCCTAGCTGAGCTCAGGAGATGTGGAGGGCAGCAGCAGTGCACGCAGTGCTTAAAACCTTCTTTGAATTAGAGTAGCACGATGGACAAGAAACCCACGGGGGAGTATGACATCCACCGCAGCCCAGCCTGGTGAGAGTGTGTGAGATCCTCCTTGGAAGTCTCAAAGAGGACACTGCAGCACACTTGGTTCCTCTTGGAGGAGGGTGATTTCGCAGCCCCTCTGGCACTGATCTGTGCTGCTTTTCTTTGCACAGATTCCAGCTTCCATGCAAGCCCTGCCTCCAGACACGGAGTCGGGAAAGGAGGGTGAGCAGAGCAGGGCGCTGAGCACCACTGACACGCCGGTGTCAGAGGCTGTGCTGCAGTGACAAGGTGGCCCTGCGTGCCGTTAGGCAGCGAGCGAGGACACCCAGCAATCCAGCACACTAGGACACTTTATGGGGTTTATATAGCACTCAATGAACATAATCACGAACAGAGGCTGTCCTTGCCATTTCTCCTCAAGTTCATGCAGTAGCTGAACCCCACACAACGTGTAAGGAGCTCCTGATCACTCCTGTGACTGCTGGGGGACTGTGCCACCATGCTGGGTCTTTTCTAGTGCTCAGAGATACAAGGAGTGTTAACAAGGGGGACCACGCAGACACAGCAGGTTTTACCTAGCTCTTCTGTTGGAGCTCACTGGGTGACCCACCTGTATCCTCTGGGGGACCCATCAGCCTCCCCCTACACACACGGCATTGCAAACACTGGCATGAGCATGCAGAGCAGCAGTCACTCACCTCTAGCTCTTCTTTTACTGTACCATGGTAATAAAATCCATTGTGTTCCCCTCGCACCAGAACAGGGACATCCCTAGCTAAGGCAGCTGAGCTCTCCAAAACACTCGGCCTCTTCCACACTGTGATGTGGGCAGGGAGGCAGCAGCTAATCCACCGGCACCTCAAATTAAAGAAAACAGGTCACAGAGAAAAACTGAGAGAAAATAACTTCTGTATGTCAAGTGAAGAAATCTTATAACCTTTGAGAACTGGATCATTGCGCCTGACTTTTCAGCTTTCCTGTAAGTCACAGCAAGCAGAAAGAAAGAGAAAACTTACTTAATTGTGCAGAGGGAATTCCTTGCTCTTTAAGTAAAGACACCAGTGCCTGTTCTTGCAGGCCTCCTAGGCTTGGGATCTAGAGGAAACGTGCTTGAAAGATGCTGCAGTCCCAGCATAACCCACACTAGATGCTTTGCAATTTATACGGCAAGCCAAAGGAGCCCTGAAGAGCAGGAGAGAGCAAGGGTAGGTCTGCAGCAGAGAACACTGCTTAGATTTACCTGAGTGCTAAGGATTTGTCACAGGACATTCCATTCAGGGAACATTGGAAAAGCAGAAAAGTGAAAATAAAGCTGCTGTTTGATGACAGGCTCAGGTTCAAAACAAAACAAAATCCCTGGCACACAGCACTGGAACCATTTCATAGAAGATGGCTGCTAATGCAAGATCCTTTTATTTATCTAAGCAATATAAAGGCATGTTTCCTTTGATAGCAGGCTTATTCTAAGCTTTGCTTTTCATAATCTCCAAAGTAGCAAATCATTTTAGCTAATACCATCTGAAGAACTGCTAGGGAAGAGGCGGGAAATGGTGGTCAGGTTTCATCAACCTAACACTTTCCAGGCTGTCTTATCCTGTTAGATATCATGAAAAGGAACAAATCACAGATTCAAACAAGAACTTGATTTTACCTCCAGGGGCTGAGGGGCATGGGGTTGCAGGCCGGGTGCACTACCACAGAGTTCCTGCAGCAGGGGCTGGTGGTAGGTATGACGTTGCAGCATGAGACTTTGTCCAGAGTCGTCACTGCGCTGCAATACTTGTGATCTGCAGGCAGAAATCCTTTTGAACGAGCCATTCCTGCAAGGGCAGCTACCTGCAAAAGCAAAACATGATCTGTGGGTACTTGAGAAGAGCACAGGCTACATACCGGCATTTTCCTGCACACACAAATGGTTTCCAGTGCACCTCAGGACTCCACGACTTGCATCAATCGTTTTCAGGAGGAGGAAAAAAAAAAAAATCCAGACTGGAATTTGGCCGTATGAACCCATATCACTAACGTCAGTGATTTTCAGTCTCTCAGCATGGTGAAGTGACAAAAACACCCCAAGATATTAGAAATGCTGTGAAATCTCCAGAAGAGCAATGTCCCCTCCTTCCTCCAACCTTTTTTTCCTTCTGTAACATTCATCTTTCCCTTCTTACACCTATGCTCTCCTTAAAAGCGTCTTTCTACACTGGCCTAGGCAAACCTGCCCTATTTTACACCTATGGCAAAAACTCCAGCTAGAGATGACACAGCTGAGTAAATGTGAAAGTTTTTCAATGTAAAGCTAGATTCCGGTTGCCTGTTTTCTTGTCTTATATTTATAGTGGTATATTAAAAAGAAATATTTTGATGTTCAAGCTGTCCTCTCATGTCATGTTTTACAACAGCCAGATTATGGCTTGCCATGGGGAAGAAAGAGTGGCTCAGATTTGACAAGTGATAACTATTCAGAGCCTGTCACCATGAGGTTCGTAACGCAACCAGTAATGCAAAAAGAACTAGTAGACAAGCTTCGATCCCAGTCTTTTTATACCACTTAGAGAGGCTTTGCATGCTCGCAGTAAAGCTGAATGGAAACATGAGGAGATACAGATTTGAAGTGTCTAATTGACTGTAAAAAATACAGTTTAAGCTTTCAGATTAGGCACGTTTGAAAATGTTTAGCTTTGAATATTTTCTTAGTCTTTTAGATAACAAAAATATACAGACTTAGCATAATTTCTATGAATTTCTACCCACTCTTACTATATATAACAAAAAAAATACAGCAATTCCAACAACAACTAGGAGTACATGAACTGCTGTAAAATGTGCCTTGTAATGATTTCCTCATTTAAATATGCTCGCTTATTTCATAATTATGCAAACTTTCATACTGTTAAACAAAACAAGCTGATAGTTTCCAAAGAAATGCATGGGTCAGTTAATTTGAAATGCTTTGTACGGATTGCCCCAGCTTCTCGAGAGCCAGGCCCCCTTAGCTACGTATAAAACAGGACAGGGGCAAAGACAATCCATAACACTTTAGGAATTTCTAGATAGCTCCAAGCAGTACTAAGCGCAGCAGGATTTTGAACTTACCAGCTATTGATAAGGTTGAATGTGGACACCTTGGACACGGCCCAGATATGGAAGCTTTGTCCTCTGGCCTGCTTGATGCAGGAAGCCGTTCGCTGCCGCCGTTCTCCAGTTACTAAGGAGGTTGCCACAGACAGCGCTAACAGGAACTGACGTGTCCAACTTAACCACTGAAGGTGAGTGGGACACGACTCCGGAGGGGACCACTTCTCCACCACCTCTCCACACTGTTTTGAACCCCGCCACCACCACCGCCAATTCTACAGATCCAGAGATCCCTTTAAAGTCTGCCAGGGCAGAGAACATCATGAGAGGAGGGTACAGTGTCCACTCGTGTGTTTTTGTGTGGCCAAAATAACATTGTATGCAACTCTGTGATTCAATTAAAACAAGCAAGCATAGGATGCTACAAATATATTGGCCTAAAACGGGGACAGAAAGGTTGAGGCTGAAACAAGCTGGGGTCAAATCACTTCAGAAGTTTTCCCTTTGCATAGTAACAGGGGGAAAAAAAAGAAAAACAAAACAAACAACAAAACAAAACACAGGAATTCTTTCCTTTTTTCTTCTTCAAAGTGAGCATCAAAAAAAAAAGCCAGAATATCATGGAAGAATTTTCCTATTAATCTCTGTTGTGATCTCTAATCCCCCCTTCCTCCTTAACAAATGCTAGTGCATGAGGGGATTAATTGCATTTTGCAGACATTTTTCGATTCCTGTCTATACACGAACAGAACAGTGGAGATGAGGGGCTGCATTGAGGCTAAAGCAGCAGCGTCTGTCGCCGTTTCCCCTGCCTTCTGCTGCACCCACACATTAACCGCTCTCACGCCCCCAGCTGCATTTTTGTTTAGCATCAACAAAAGAGCCTTTACATGTAGCAAACGTGCAGAACGCTTTGCAAGTCACAAGCCAAATTCTTAGGCATTTTCACATAAATCTGTCCTAGATCGCTTGGCTGAAGCTGCCAGTAGGTAGCACAAGGAGACAGATCAGGAGAGGACATGTCCACCCCAGAGCTCGGCTGTTATCAGTGCAAGTGCTAAAGAATTCATACAGCAGGGTGTAGTTTGCAAGACCTGCTGCTGCCAACCCTCTTGACAAGTTTTGTGAGCAGCTCCAGTCATTGCAAGGGCACTTGAGCTGAAGACGAATCCAGCTTTCAGTAGAATTTAGGACAGGCCAATAGTTTTTAATGAGTAAAAGTATTAATTAATAAGGAAAGGATAGAATTGCACTTGCAAAACATTATGCTCTAAGTTTGTAACCGTGCTTGGGAGAATTGCTCTCCTCCTCCCCACCAAGCCAATTTATCCTTCCTGCTCGCTTCTAACAGCATTCCTAAGGTCTTCTAAAGTCCTCCTTGTTTCGTAGGAAAAATAGAAGCAATTAGAAGAAAAATCTTTAAGGAATTGCATGCAGGAATAAACCAATAATGTAACTGAAAACAAAAGGAGCTCAGTCTTGCTAGCAGAAAATCTGTATTTTATTTAAAAGCATGTAGGGTGTGATGGTATGTAGTTACTTTCCTGGTATAGGTATGCATTTTTGGTTTGGTAAGAGTTTTAGACATGATCTGCTCTTGAAACGTGCCAAGAACACGCGTGCCACTGCTATAGTGATTATTAGGTTCCTGGGCAGGATAACTTTTGCTTGCTTTGGAAGAGCTTAGATAGTCTTCAAAAACTGGTTTTGCTTGTTAGTTGCTTTGGGTGCTTGGCTTGGTTCCACGATCCTTTTTTCTGGCAGTGCAGCTTCATTGTACAGAACAGACTGTAGGTGGCTGATGTATCTTATGGCAGCACGGAGAGTCTCTACTTTACTGAGCCGCTTCTCCAAGTATTCCTCAGGGAGGTGGTGCCTCAGTTTGGCATATCCTTCATTGACACACTTAACCCTCTGCCTTTCCCGTTCATTCCTCTTTCTGATGAACGCTGGCCCGTAGGAGTACTCGCTTCTGCCGTAGCTGGAACAGGGGAGTTGATAGGGAAAGGTGCAGGACTCGTTGTAGAAGCTTTCCGTGATGAGATGCTCTGGCCCAAAGGGAACGAATGACAAATCCTCAGAGCAGGTGACCTGGTTTGATGTTTCTGGGTACACGTGAAACGTAACCATGGGGTCTACACAGAAAGACCTGGTCAGCGGCATGCACTGGGTGTCGCCACGGATGGACAACTGGTCCATGAAGTCGCAGTAGCCTTTGCCATCCATTAGGTTCTGCATTTACCCTGGAGATATATAATTACATAAGCTTAACAACTCCTACTGAACAGCAAAGAAAACAAAACAACAACAATCAACTGGACTTAGCAATACTTGGCATTATTGGCATTTCCAGGACAGGTTTTTAACGCATTTCAAGGATTTTGGAATGATCTTGGAAGATCATAGAGCAGACCATATTCCATTTCAACACACGGGAGGGTGCAAACCTACAACACAGACAAAAGATTTGAAGAAAATCAAAACCTCCCAAAGGATGCAGCAAAGTCTCCCTTGCCCTCAGATTTAGAAAAGAAGAGGAACTTTCTCTGTATCTGCAACACAGATCCTGCTCGGAGTCCACTAAAACTTCCAACACAGAAAACACAGGCCAACATCTGAGATGCTCTTTACTTTCTGCTCCCTCCAAAAAAATCAGATCAGCAATTCAAGTACCCTACCCTCAGCAAAGTCTTCTGCAGCACACTGCTTGTTCTCTCTACTCACTTGATGCCTCACTCGCTGTCTTCAGCAGACAGCAAGCTTGCTCAGGCAAGGCACTTCAATCTCAACTTTAGGCCTGTCAAGTTACTGCATTCATTCTGTGCAAAAAGTTTTACAAAAAGGCTAAAAGATGAATTCTGGCTAAGCCTGGCATCTCCTTGGATCTCCATGTTCCTGCATTTACCTGTATATTGAACACAGATACAGAATATGATAATATTAGTAACTAATTTTATTTTGGAATCAGTATTTTATTAGTTGATATGAAAAAAAAATCCAACCGACCTCAAAACATCACAACCTGATCACATTCCTTCGGGTACAAACTATTTTACTGAGGAGAAGTGATTCTACACCCTGCTAAGAGCATGGCTACAAACCTGTGATTTAGAGTAGTCCACTAAAAACAGCAGACAGCTTCTTAAAAATACACGTAAAATAGCCAATATTTTAAGATAAGAAGAGTGTGATTCATTCTCCTTGATGAGGAACAACCCCTGCCTACACAGAATCCAGGCAGACCCCAGCACTTTCCTACCATTCACCTTTTCATTTACACACTGCTCTCTAGAACACCTAATTTTTGTTATGCCCTCTGTAATGGAAAAGCCACCTGAACATTAAGGAGGCTACGAGAAAGACACATTGCACTATTTACAAGAGCCTGAACCAAGCTTCAAGTGTTCAGACCAGAGTCCCACTACATAAATGGGGTTTACTTTATCCTTCATGATGACATGGAGATAATTTAACAAGTCTCCTAATAATTCCGCATCTGCCACTTTAATAGGGACAGAATTATCACTGAGGGGCCTATCCTCGTACCATCTGCCATCAAAACATGTCTGTATTCAGTGTGCCTGATGTTTATAATGCAATAGATGTCAATACAGAAATCTTGAGCTTATAGCATGTGCTCACACAAGAATCTTAAAAAGAGGCTTCTTTAGACAGGCCAGTAGCATAAATATGCTTTCATTATAAATTACTAGACATGCAAAAAGATCCGAAGTGAACACACATATAACCATCAGAAAAGAAAAATAGCAGGCTGTCATCTTTTTTACTTCATTAATATTACATGTTGGGTTATTCTCTGTTTTCTACTGCAATGTGATGTAAAAAAAAATTACCACAGAATAAACTGTTACAAAGCAAGAAAAACCTTTAGAGCAAAAGTGTTTTTATGTAACAAACAAAACCAACCAAAAAAAACTCACAATGAGATACTTGCATCATTGATTGCCTAGCACTGACACTTCCATGGCAGAGCAGCATTCCACAAAATCTGCCACCTCACTGTCTGCAGAAAGTGCAAAATTCAGGTGCTGTAATGGTTTTCTTATTAAAGGATGACAGACTCACCGATCTTCAGATGAAAGTAAAATCCAAGGAAACAGGACGTGTTATTTTAAGACTGATGAATAACATCTGGATGATATTAAAGAAACTAAGTTATATTTTCCATTTTTCATACACCATATTTAATCAAATAACAGGCCATACTAAATGCAAGTCATTTAAAAAAGCTACAGAAACCCTCATACAGAATAGCTGATAGAAATAATTTAAGAAACACTGATATTCGGTGAAGACTCATTGCTAGACAGAGCAACACGCAAGTCTCTTACCTGAACTATGTCGCTTGTTCCGCTGAGTCAGTGATGACTGTAATTTATAGTCCATTGACAACATGCAAAGTAGCTTACAGTTAGATCTGCTTATTTCTGGTTTGGCTTTGCCACCCACACCATACCTATAATGGCAACAAATCTGGCAGTGAGACTACAAGTTTTCAAACTCTATTGAAGGCAGCTGGATTTCTTCAGGAAGTAATTGGGAATGCATTTTGTTTCCATTCTCCTGCAGCTCGCTGAAGTGGCATTGTCATTTACTGCAAATGTTGCTGTGGAACAGCCCTGTTTCCATCCCTGGTGTGAAAGAATTACCTGCACAGGTGTCATCAGTCTGTTTTCCACATCCATACAGGCTGTTGATTAAGAAAGCCAAAACTGCACTTGGCATGCCCAGCCAAGAGCACTGGTCTAGAGACTATTTCCTTTGACACAGGAATTTCAAACTGTTGTAAGGCAATTAGTCACAACTATAGCTAAATTTAGGTCAGGGGTTACAAACTGGTTTTTTTTTTTTTCAGTCAGCCATTTGATGAGCCATTCCTTCCCTTACTCAAATTCTGAAATACACTGCAGACTTCTACTCTGAAGCATTTTCAGAGAAATGCTTTTATATATAGAACTAACATGTAGGGTACTGAGGGAGTGAAATGACGACAAAGATACTACACGCCCTTTTCTTCGAAAATCAGCTTTATCTTTAATTATTACATTCCAAAGGGGATATATGAAAGCCTGTTAACTAGCAACTGTTTACCTCAGAGAGATGAGTATGGAGTCACAGATTAAAAAAAAAAAAATACATCTAATTCCCAGGATAACAGATGCTAGAGAAAGTATGTGCCTTACACTATCAGTGCACACAGATGCAGAAAGATTTTTATAATAAATACTTCATCATATACTAACTCCTGAGACTTTACCCATGATAAGAAAAGGAGTGGATTTTAAGAGTTATCACGCATACAATATATTAAGCTATCAGAGCAAAACAGAACAAAAATGCCAACACTGTCTTAATATGCACTGCATTGGAGTTTATCTACATCACAGTACTTGAAGTATGCAGCTCAAAGAATCAGTGCCCATTTAAGTTTTGCCTCAAATCTCCAAACATCACTTGATGTACAGCATCTTCAAAATAAGAGTGCAGGAAATCAAATGATGAACACAACCATTCAGAATTTCATTCTCCAATATGAAAACTGCACTGCAAGATTTAGATTTCCAGTACCTAGCATAAGTCATCAGAAAATCCAGGTATATTTACAAAAGGTCTTCATGTAAAGTGATTAGTGAGTTTTAAGTAATTACTGTGTTCCCAGGTACTTTTTGACCACATAAGAAGTACAGAGAAAGACAGAGTTAAAAATCACCATAAAGCCACAACTCTAAATAGGGTACCACAGTGACAACCCAAGACAGCTCAGGACTTTCTGTAGCGTCTTTTGTTTTTTGTAAGATTTGTTAGTAAAAATCATTTGAAAATGTAAAGCTTTTTAGCTTTCAATTAACTAAGTTTATTTTAATACTTGCCACTCCAGTACATTCTTTCAAAGTCCAAATACTTTTTTTCTATCAGTAATGAACCAAAAGAGAGAACCCTTTTGAAGTGGTAGGATCAGGAAGACATAATTCAGCTTGTTCAATTAGTCCTTCCTTGGAGTTACAATTAAGACAGACAATTAACTCAGCACAACGTGACGGTCAAAGACAGATTTGCGTTGCTCTTGGACCTGTAACTTCCATCGCTGTTGAGCGTACTCCACTTTATTCAAGACATTGGCACGACTCCGAGAACGCGCCAGCACATCGTGGGCATTTGCAAAAGGCTGGTGATCCTGAAATGGCAAAAATTAGCAGTTAGTGCTCAATAATTCCACTCAGCAAGTACAATAGTATTTTTTAGGCAAAACACAAGCTATTTAACCAGCTAGTCAGCCGATATGGCAAAATAGGCGTGTGGCAATTAGGACTGTACTTCAAATTTTCATTCAAAGTAGCTTCCACAGGTTTGCCAAGTAGACCAAGCTTCACTGCACAGCCAAATAGTTATATGCTGCCCAGAGCCTTGACCCCATTTGTAGCTGCTGGGGTAGAAGCCTAGAACAAAGGCAGAGACTGGGATCTTGCCGTTATCATCACGAACGCACTTCACTTGAGTGCTGACTTAAAGCTTTGGTGCTCTGCCAGCTCTCAGTCTTTTACTGTAAAGCAGCTTGGGATGTTCACACAAAGATTCTATATAAAACCAACACACTCTGATGTTTACCAAACTAAACCCATTGTACAAAGCTGTCTAAAAGCAAAGTGTAAATACAGCTGTTTAAGTGACAAAGAGCTCAACAATAACTGAGCACTTGTTTAATATTTACTCTGTCTGTTTCCTAACAATACCTGCAAAGCTGTATTTTCTTCTAATAAATAAATCTAAGTCAGAAGCAGTAAAAGTTGGAATGGAACCTCTTGTGTTTGTCAAACTGCCTTCAACAAAGTCATGTTTTTAAAGCTAATGTCAGAAAGTCACATGTGCAATGTATAGTACAAATGAAAGAAGAAAACCAATATGCTCTGTATTAAACAACTCCTTTGAGTTGTATCTGCAAGTCATCTTCCTTTTCATTCCCCAGAGATTTTTGAAGTGTTTACATTAATGGATACTTTATTTGTAGTATGTTGCTGTAGTAGCAATCCTAATTCTCAGTAGTGCAGAGATTATCATTAAGGATACCTGCTGGAGTGATGCCATCAAGTCTCAAAGACACACGTAAGAAACATGCTAACACAGAACAAGAGACAGCCCCTGACCCAAAGAGTTACAATCTCCCTATAAAAAAGATTATACAGCTAGACATATCTATAACAGGAAGTTAACAGGAAGTAAATCACAGTGAAACAAAAGCACAATAGCAGCATGTTTCCACCAAGAAACACAAGGACAAAAAGAGAGCACAGGAAAAGTTAGACCATACTGCCACGCCTGACAAGCGTGGATCTCAGCTCCAAGGCTAACTACTGTCAGTAAGAAAACTTAAAAGAAAGAAGGTTTACAGATGTTCATCAGTTGCCACTGCTGTCAGTGGGCAACAAGAAAGAACAAACAACTGCTTACAAAGACTGGTATTTTCTGAGTCAGACAAGGATCGATACCTGAAAAACTTGCAAGAGGAAAGACAAGAAAGGGAATAAGCCATGAAAGACCTTCAATTATTCCACAGTTACTGTCATAGGAGAAGGATGAGTGGGAAAGGAATAGCAAGAACTAGGCAAGAAGCTACTGCACTTTATTCAAAACACTGCCGCTGATATAAGCACTAGTGACTCTGCGAGCATGAGACAGGACATGGTAACAGACAAAGCAAAGCATGAAATTGGATAAAATGCATGCAAAATTTAAGATAAATTCATTCTGCAGTTAACTAAATCCTGTTCTCCCACAGGATATTATTTTTCTTTCACCCTATACCCAGAAAATTCCACTCCAGATTTGGAGATATAGTAATTATTTATCCAACGGAGATACAACTTACAGCACAAGTTGATTGATTCAAGCAGAAATTTGACTGTGAAATATCTTAGGACATTAATACAAAGACATATTGAATATATCTCCACATAAGACATAACCAAGCACAGAAAGCGGGTCACAAGAAATAGAGAATGTGAGGGAACAGGAATAGGGTATGAAGGAAATAGGAATAAAGCATCTGGAGATGTTTTATTCCAAACACTAGCCCAAATCTGGGTGACAATTACACATTTCTGCTGTGAAATCAAGGTACAAGAAGAGGCACAGCTGATAAAAGCTATTATCTAAGAAAAATGCTTAATTTAAAATTAAAAGAAACACAAAACAAAAAAAAAGGACTCAGAATGGCTGTTATGGCAGATGAGGAGATGTAGATCTAAAGAATATGCTTCTCAGTTTTCTGACAATGACATTCACATTACAAAACTGAGTGTGATCCACTTAAAAAACACAATACAGGCATAACATGTACCAAATTTGATCCCTTCAAATCTGTGAAGTCACTGAAACAACAGGCAGAACTATTGGGTATTTACAAGCATTTAAATAGATTTCTAAGTGTTGTCATCACACTATTGTTTGACCATGACCAAACTAACTTATCTCTTCTAACAGCCTACTATTTGAACGAAAACTAAAATATTCTTAAGGATTCCATTGTAAGAGATTAGTAAATACTTTAAGTCTTTAGCTAGGTCTCACTTATTTCAAGAGGGCTTACTAAACTCTAAAGAGTTCACATTTGCTGAAAGTTTTAGCTTAAAACAAATGGAAAAGGGGTTTCATAGCCTGAGTCTGGGTTTAGAAATTCTAAGTTTACTGCACACTTGAAGGGTACTTCACTAGTAAAAACAGAACTCAATGCAGAAACAACATTGGTGGTGTTATCAGACTTTAGAAAGTCCTTTATCATTTCAAGCTTTTTGACATGACATGTTGCCACCAATCTGGCTGTCAACTTAGAATACTTTCCCTGCATTAGTTATTGATGACAATTCCCCAAGGCTTATAGATTCATAAGCTTATAAAATCCCAGGCAGTTGCAGAGCTATGCTCCATGCTTTTATACTTTTCCAAGCGCCTCTTCAATACAAAGAGGACGGAATAACTGAATAGGTCAAGTGGCAAGGGATGTCTGGAGACCACCTGGCTTAACCAGTGTGAGAAAAAAAAAATAGCCGCTTCAGAGGTCAGCATACAGCCTTACCATTCCTGTAAAGAATATCATCTCCCTCAGGAAAAGAAGCTAAGTGCCTGGCAAAAAGCTATCCATCTCAATAAGTTAACAAATAACCATCCCAGTCTTTATGTCAACTCAAATGCGTGTTCACTCAGGTGAACTCACCCCAATATCTTCATCACTCTGTATAAGCTGGGAATGTCCAAAGAGACGTCTCTTCAGTATAGGCTCCACCAATGTAAGGTAAACCATGTACAGAAGAAGTAAGCCCAAAATGGACAGATATATGATGATCGTAACCTGCCCAATATAAAATATATGCACAATTCATGCCAACATCAGGACATTATCTCCTCTAAAATGTGTCAGACCTATTTACTAATTGTTTGACATATTTAATCTATAGCAACAGAATTCTACTGTTTACCTTAATTGTGACAGAACTTCTCTCTTCATACTTGCATTCACAACGTAAACAGTACGCTTCTACATCAGGTCCGGGGACAGGCATAGGTTCAACCACATGAAGACAGTCACTGAAGAAAAAACAGAAAGGGTTCTGGGTTGGTTTTACCCTACCTGTTCCTCTATGCAGGCAGACCTCAGAGCTTCAGAGGTGTGCACCTCCAGTGGCATGAGCAGAGAAGTCCCCTTTTGTTAAGTTACACTGTTATGAACTATAGGCTACCCTGGTTTAACAAAATATTGCACCTCAATTATTTTGCTTAATTAAGAAAGATGCTATTGACAAGCTACTAAACATGTTTTGCAAGAACTTTACGTAAATACAGATGTTTACATTTTCACTGAAAAATACAAGATGCTATTGTAGCTAGCCTAACACGTTCAAGGATTTGAGCTTGTTGATCAAGAGCACAGTAGAATCCCAGAAGAAATGCATCACTTGACACTGACACCACATGAAAGTAAATTCCATCTATAACCCACTTCTTTATTCATCATACTTTAAGAGCTTTATTCTATCCTTCCAGTGTCTGAAGGAAGATTAACATCTTTTTGGTGTTCATGAACAGAAGTCTTGTTTTTACTGCCATGAGTCACTGGCACTAAAGAAAAAAAAATGAAGTCATATGGGTTGTTTCTATAAGCAGCATTATGGCATATAAGCATCATTTAGTTTTCAGCACTGGACCAGGATGCAAACGCATGATTTGATTTAAACGATTACAAAATATAAGCCAGTTCTCAGGCCAAGAAGCACAAATGAGAATTTGAGGGCATTCTCCACCATACTAGCCAGCACTTCTGCCAACAATTTACGTAATTCAACCCCTTTTGCTGACTCAGATTGGTCGTTTAGAGTTCACATCCTAAGCTCCTCCTAGAATGCTGTCCTTACAGAAGGAAACAGCTTTCGCCTCTATCTTCGTTAGCTCAGTGTTGGTACAGTCAGAAGCAAGTAATGGAGTGCCTGATGTGACAGCAGTAGCTCATGATTGTGCAGTGGGATCTGCTACATTAAGATGACGCAGAGCCACAAAAAAAGATATCAGCTCATCCCTTCTGTTTTGTTTGTATTTCTTTTTCAAAATGAAAACTATCAAACTTCTAATCCATTCTCTCAAGAGAAATGGAAACTTTATTTTTCCCTACTTATTTGTGATTGCAATTATGGTGTCCATGCCACAGTGCAATACTGAACTACCAAAATCAAAGAACATGTAAGTTATAACCTAAGTAATTTCATAATTGCTGCATAATTCATAATATGGCAAGCTTATATCAGTGTGCTGCTTAAGAATAGTGGAAAGGCTGTTACTGTACGTTATCAAATATTGGGATCAGCATTTTTTCTCTAGTTCAGTGTTTCAATTTGCTCAGAAGCGTAAAAGTTATAGAAATCTCAGAATTTAAATGATGTATCTCCTTGGTGTAATTTTATTGTAATTTTAAAAGAAAACATGGAAAAGGATGATCCTTTACTGAAGGATATTCCCATTCCATGACCTCTGCATTCTCCTTTCATTCGTGCCTACAATAATAGCATTAAGAAAGGGTCTTCCTGTGTAAGCCAGGCTAGTTTGAAGTGCAGGGTCTGCGCAAAGAGATTTTCCTTTATTTTCAGCTAGAAGTCAGTGTGTTCCCCTCCCCTCCAAGCCCACTCCTCCCATGGCAGCCAGCCTCTGAACACGAAACACCAACAGATTTCTCTCAAAGTGGGTTATTTAAACGAACACGCTGTTGCTAGGTGCTTAGACACCTCTCCGCTTGCCTGGTGCGTTATTCATCAGGGCTGGCTGCCTGCAACGCTTCCCGGCCTGAATCTAGAACAGCGACTGCTTTCAGTGGGATCAAAGCACCACCAGCTCATACTGGTATCACATAAAGCACTCACCCACCAGTCTTTGAAGCTTGAAGAACTGAGCACTTCAAGTAAAAAAACTGAATCACCTTAGTAAGAATGTCGCCATGCATGATTTGGGTTGAATATTAAAAATTAATTTTTAATTTTACGTCAGAATAAGCCAAAAGCTAAGTCAATGTTATACCATGCATAATTCATAAAGACACTAAAAATCGACCTGGCTTTTGTCTCATACAAATGACTTACATAAATACCAAAAGGATTATGTTTATCACTCTGTTCTATTCAATAACAAGTCACTTACACAGATGCAGAAGTCAAAGTACAACATTAAATTTCTTTATTTAGTGCTCATGAACTAGCAATTAAGCCTTTTAAAGGCAGGAAGACGACAACCTGAAGATCAAAGCCATAAAACATTCCCAGATGGTCACCTAATACAGGATCTCCACAAAATAGATTTTAGGAGATTCTGTATGCCTCAGTATCTTTCACCACAAAATTACTTAAGCCTTCAAAGCTGGCTTTTCCTTCAGTCAGTTCCAATACTGAATTGGATGGAAGGAGGATCTTCTCTGCCAGTAAGTTGCATATCAAGCAAAACCCACCAAAGATCCATTTTCACTACAGACAAGTAATGAGCAACAATACCAATAGAATTGCTACTCTGAAATGCTTTTTGCAACTGAATTCCCTCAGCATGTTTCCGCACTCTCACAGCAGAGCTAATATTGTTAAGTTAATCATATGGGACAAAAATAATAACTTTTATTAGACTGCATTTTATGCTCACTTATACTGAATAAAGATAAGATTGAAATTTACTATGTTTCTTTCTCATAGTTCCTCTGCAAGCATTTTAGTAAATTAAGACATGGCTCTACACATACCTGTATCAGTAAGTTTATTTCTATAATTACCTCAGTGGAACTGTTTAGGAGCATGAAGCTTTTTCAGTATCAAGTTGCTATCCTGATGCTGCTCAGGCTGGTAATCTTCAGGTATATTAGGAACTAATAAAGAGTTAAAATACCTAGAAGTATTTCACATGTTTATAGGTTAATTTAAAAATTTCTGACAACTTCAAGCACCAAGCTGAGCTCAAGTTACAGCTTTTTATTGGTATCATTCACACAGATTATGATAGCTGAGGTGAAGTTACACAAGAGATCTAGGCCAATGCACATCATTTCCATGCCCCTTTCATCTCCAGCCCCTCATCCCAGGCCGGGCATGTCCTCAGCCCTGAAGGAAGTCTGACAGCTGCCACAGCTGGCATGAACTGTGCCAGCTGTGCCAACGTGCCCAGCTGTGGCATGGGAAAGCAAGGCGGTCCCTCATCCCAGGCCGGGCATGACCTCAGCCCTGAAAGAAGTCTGACAGCTGCCACAGTTGGCATGAACTGTGCCAGCTGTGGCATGGGAAAGCAAGGCGTCTCCCTGTCAGAAACAATATTCTGAGAGACAGCTCAAGCTGTCTCATGTATCTGCACTCTCCGGTTGTGGAAACAGCCCGGAAATAGAACAGAACAGAATCTTCCAGAAGTAATCTCTAAATGACAGGGCAAGTTTAAGGGTAGAGGAAGAACAGACAACTCCCCTGAATCCTAGTTCCAAGGCCAGGCTTCCTTGCAATCCTACAGACAATTTCAAAACACTGAATTCAAACTACAATAACCCATTCTCCTCTACTATTTTTCAGTCTGAATAAATAGCAAAATATGCAAGCAATCAAAACCAGATGACAGAACAGGGATTACAAGGGTTCTGGGCCTTGTCCCTGGCTAGAGACAAACTCCGGAATGCTTTTAAAAGTAAAGTACCAGTAAGTTAACGCAAAAGATGAAATTCCTCAGCCTTCTTAGAGAATACTCGCACATAATCACAGTGAAGTATGACTTTAACCAGTAGAACTCATCATAATTTTGATACCCCATAAACTCACCAGTCTTTCTGTGAAACATTTTTGTTGTAAATACGGCCAGAATGGTCTTTGTAAGGAGGACAGATGCATTTACACCGGACATCCTCAGAGTTCTGAAAAGTAAGCAACACATTCAGAACAAATTATCATTAATGACGAAGCAGGGTACAGAAAGCACTATGCTGATGCAATACATTAAATATTTAACACAAACTACTTGCAAGTATCTCTGAAAAGTCTTACCCAGAATTTCCTTCACAGAACAACCACCCTTCAAACATATTGAGAAAAAAAAGTAAGCAGAGCAATTTCTCAAGTAACACTGCTCTTTCAGATAGCAAATATATTCTTCCAAAGAAAAAATCTTGAGTTGAAGTTCACTTTTCTTTTTAACCATTAACATATTTTTAGGAGTCACTCATGCTGCTATAGTCAGCTATTCAATTTATGTATAGTACAGACACTGACTAGCCTTAAATGAAGAAAAGAATATTAATCCCAAATAGAGGTTGCCAAAGAAGCCTTTCTGGATAATTCTGCATTCATTTACCATTTTTCCTGAACAACAAAAACAACTCTGTAAGCAAAATTATTAGGTGGACCATAATAATCTAGGGCCCTCTTAAGCAGCAACAGCATACCATGTGGTAGACAGAGAAGTACAAACTGGGATATCACGTAAAGGAGGAAGAAATGTGAAAAAATGACGCAGGCTTGGAAAAGTAAGCTTTAGGGAAACAATTCAAAGACTTGTATAAGCAGTGAGAGGCACTGCAAAAAGAAGTGAGGACAATTAGCGTTCCACAATTATGGAAAGTAAGAAAGAATTAGCATCCAAAGTTCACATTTAGACTACTTCTGGAAACAAAAGAATTCCAGGAAGAGACTACTTTGCGTATAATCAAACAAGATAATTCCTTTCTCAAACTGCAGAAGAGTAGAAAATCCTGCAATGAGAACAAAGATGATGAGCAAAGAGTTATAAATGACTGCTTTCTCAAACCCAAATATGAGCAATATATTTGAGGAAACAATAAGAAGACACAAAAGGTAAACTTGGCCTATTTGAAATTCAAAGTAGCTAGGAGATTGCCTTTAGAAGTACTGATACTGAACAGTCAGGTCAGAGTAACGCTAAACTCGACCAGAAAACCTTTATTGCACCAAGCTCTTGCCATAGGAAAGTCAAAAGGTTAATTAGCACTAAAAAGGACAAACTAGGGGTAAAGCTGATTTGGCTATTTGGAATATTTTGATTAGAAGATACTATGATTTCACTGTAAGTCACAGGGACAATAACATAGCCTAAACTCCACAAGGGTTAGCAAAAGGAAACTTAGAGACACTCTGCTCAGATAAGACAGCAGCAGCCAGAAGAGCCAGCATGGACGAAGAGAGAAGATGAAAGCACTTGGACACGTAATGCTGAGCGGAAGTAGAGCACCAAGCTGAAAGTAATATATGACAGCTGGCAGATCTCAATTTTCTTTTTATACAGTCAGTCAAACAAAGGGAGTTTTACTTCAAACAATGCCTTTTCAATTACTATGCAACGACTTACAGTTTCATATGACAGCATCTCAGAGCACTCTGTCAAAACTAAATAAAATGCTATAAACTTAAGCGTCACGCAGAAACAAGTCCTAATAAAAACAGACGAGACTCGGTTATTCTAATTCTTGCCATATTTAACGACCAACATCACCTACCTAGCTACAGCAATCGCTACCTTTTCATCAAGCTCATGGGAGGATATCAACAAGAAGCAACCGGCCGTGCAGCTGGAAAGCAGCAGTCCAGGCTCCCAAGGGGCAAACCGGAGCCGCTCCCAGACCGGCTCTGGGGCGGACACGCACCGCCGTCCTAGGGGATTCGGTGAAACCCTCCACGCCTCGGCCCCTGGGGAAACGGCAACGGGGCTGGACACCCCATTCCTGAACTCCACGAAAACGAACACGCAGTTAAGGGAAAAACGGGTAGAAGAAACGGGGGCGCAAGGCGTGTGGGGCTGAGGGGGGGGCGCAAGGCAACCGTTGGGGCGCGCGGACGACGGGTGGGGC
>NW_010589487.1:462695-480321 GCF_000705375.1 Tinamus guttatus
GGCTCCTCCCGGCCGCGGGGACCCAAGGCGACCCGAGCCCGGGTATCCCACGTGTGTCCCAGCCCAAGCGTTCCCGGTGCGTTTCCCGTTTGCGGGGTCGCATCTCTGCCTGGACACTGGCGGCGGGACGCGCTTCCCGGGTGGCAAGGCTGGAGCCCTGGCGAGCGTGACCCGCGCTTGGGGGAACCAGCGAAGCAGCAGCCTCGTGTGGGTCGAGAGGTGCTGGGAACCTGACAGCCTGCCCTATCGGTTAGGGTAAAGCTAAGCCTAAAAATAAAATTAGTACTGATCATCCCCGTGAAGAACGCTATGGGTCAGTTAAAAATCACAGGAGTATTGAAATGTATTAAAAGTGATACTAAGTAGCGTTTTACATGGAGACCAACTTGCTGGTAATGAGTTTTTCAATAGCTGAACATAGAAGGGCAGTATATGTATTTTTAATGCATTTTATAGATAGAGGTATAGACAACAGGTTTTCTCCAAGATAATGTCCCTGGGATAGAGTGATGTTTCCTCTTTTTCTTGCGGTTATTAGTTATTGCCACCCAGAAACAGCATTCGCCTGCTTTCAGAGGGGCAATAAATGTCCACGAGAAGCTACATTTTCAGCTGCAGTCCTCTGCAGTTTTGAATTTTCCTTCCTTCTTTGGACAGGAAGCTCCCATGGGATGGGCCAGCACTGCTGGACCTACCTGGCTCCCGTGGGTCCCTGCCTGGGAGCCAGTGCCTCCAGTGTTCCCCATGTCTTCTGTCTTTTCTTTATCTGTTTTCTGGCCTGAACGGCTCAGCATCAACTGCACATTGTGGAAGCCTTGCCGTCTTTCTCCTTCTCCACCCTCCAGTAAGTGGCCGCAATTTCACAGGAAATAAAATAATCCTTTACATATAGTTCAGCTGTATTATTATACTTGGCTTTAATTCAGTAGGTTGCATAATACTAATGATGTGTCAGGCACCTGGGTGAAGTAACTTGAGTTACTATAGAAACACAAACACTTTTATTTAAAATTCAGGAAAAATTGCCACCAGAGTACTATAATGAGCACAGATCAGATTTCAACCTCAGCCAAACAAATCATCTGTCTAATAACTGTATCTGCACTGAAAGCATTTGGAAGCGTGAAGGTGCCTCTCTGTCCCTCACCACCCACACTCATAGTTCGTGATTGGCAAATTGATTGCTGAGTTGAAAAAACACAGCGCATCTCGAGAAAAACATGGATCAGATTTTCAGCTGAAGTAAATACATGCAGCTTTGGAGACATCGCTCTGAGTTTGGAGCGGCTCACTGTGTGGAAAAGATTGCTAATAGGCTGATTCATGTGCTTTTTTTTTCTATCACCTGGATGATTCCTTATGCACAGTCTATAAACCCACTTTTCTGGCTGCTGAAACAGCCTTTGGTATCCCTGAGCCCTGTCTTGGAGCATCTTTAAACCCAGGGTCTTGCCTGAAGAAGAGGAGCCTGTCAGCAACAGGCCATCGCCCAAGGGAGAGACTTTTCCTCTGGTGAGCAGAGCCCACCCTTTTCCCAGAAAACAACAAGCAGTGATTTAGTAAGCAAAACTGCTAGATGAATTACGAGGAAAAAATACTGGAAGATTCTATTTAACGTTTAGATTTTTTCAGTTTCATTCATTTTTGAATTTTATTTTTCAGCATGCCAGTGTCAGAAACAAGACCATTAAACTGCAAATGCCATCCAGTCCTTTAGAAATATAAAGGTAAGGCTGATTTTAAGGCAAAAGTGACTGTCCTGACTATGACAGCCCTATCTGCTGCTGCCCTTCAGCTATGCAGCCTCCCAAGGTGCTGAAGATGGGTTCAGTCTTCCAGAGCTCTCTCCAAGGCTTTTTCCTGGAGCAGGCGCTTCAGCGAGGCAGACGCTGCTTCCTGCCCTCCTGGCTCAGCCCTTGCGGGATAAATCCTCCTGAAGCTACCGGGGTGCTGTGGTGGCTCGAGGGTAACGGCTGCCGCGCAGCCCCAATGCAGGGGTGTCTGGACTGGCATCACCCTGTGCAAACTGAAGCAAAGTCGTGGCCCGCAGCGCTGTGCTGAGGCACCTCTGAGCAGCTTCCTGGCCCCTGCGCCCGCGGAACGGCCCCGTGCGCTGCTGCCCGGGCAGGCAGAGCGGGGAGCACTGGCGTCATTTACACTGCCCTTGTTTCTTGCTAATGCACATTACCGTCTTTTTCTTATGTCGGTTTAGCCTGCTCGCATTCAGCATCTGCCTGCTTCCTGTTTCCCAGCTGAAACGGGCTTTTCATTACAGTTATATAAAAGAGATTTTATGTAAATAAGTAATTGAATCAGCATTTTTATAGTCATTACCGGTATGACAGCCATGTGGCTTCGGCACAGAAAGAAAAATAAATACCGATTCTCTTTTGTCTGCTTCCTATACTCGGTTAAAAATCACATCCATGGTAATATTTGTTACTACACCAGCATTTGCTAAGTAAAAAGAAGTGTGGGAAGCATCTAATTGCAATGTCGACTGCTGTGGGCTAATGAGAAAATGCACCTTTCAGCAGGCTGGTCATCGGTATCCATTTGTCACCTGTGCTGAATCCCTTCAGATAAACAGCTCAAGTTTTTCTCACAGGTTTCTGTTTTGAGCCCAGACTTCATGGCTCTCCTCAGGCTTAGCTGGTGCTCGGATCTGGGGTCCTTGGTCTCTGCTGAGCACAAGGGGAGAGGAGGAGGCTCCAGGTTTGCGGCAAAAGCGAGCTGCACAGAGAGACTTCGCCTCGGAGAGCCCCTACAGCAGTCGTGTACTGCGGTGCCTGGTGGCCTCCTTTCCTAACCGAAGCATGATTTTGCAGTTAGAAATTGCGTAAAGCCTCTCCCAGCAGACGGAGAGGCATATGGAAAAGGCAAGCCAGACGCCCCGCGTTTCCCTCTGCATCTCCGCATTTGTGCCGATACGTCGGACGTGCAGCGAGGAGAGGGAGACCAGGAGGGCTCTGTTTCTGCAGGTCTTTGCGTTTCAGTGGAGCCCTCCAGACCCCTCTGCGGCTGCAGGGGCTCAAGGCCCTTCCCGCTGGTGCGACGCGGGGTCAGGCTGCGCTCCCATCACGCGCAGCACGTTGCTAGCGCGCCCTTGCAGCACTGCCTCTGCAGTTCTATACTTCATCCGTTTCAGTCAAATCTCCCCTGGGTTCAGGCTTACAGTCTGCATTTGGTTCTACTTTGGCTCGTCTCTGGGTTGTAGCTTTAACAATACTCTTTTTCTCCTAGATACATCACTGCTTATTTTAGAACTGCGAGAGCAGGAATCTGTTCTTCTTTCCCCAGTAAATCGTTTGTCATATTGCTCACAAGTAGGATCACCAAAGTTATCTCTTGTAAGAAAATTCTGCACAAAGGAGGTAAATTGCACAACATTGATCATGAAGGTCAGATGACCACAAATACTGTCATTACAGCAGTATTTTGTGTTCTTAGCTGGTATGCAGCGGTGGTTTACACATAGGGCTAAACCCTTTCTCTGTCGTTAACTTTTGGGCATGCCAAAATAACAGGCTGTTAATATAGGTGCCAACAGTGAAAATCAAGTGAATTAAATCGTGTAAGTAAACAAAGACCCCAATAACTGCTTCCTAACGTTCCCTTATTTGAGGGCTTGGGATGAAATTGTGGCTCTACCGAATACTTTTATGTCAGTCATTTCCTCTGAGGTCTCATGTTGTGTGAAGTCAGGCCTGGCCTCATTCTGCTCGAGAGGAGTGACACGGCTTTCACGCTGGCTCCGGCTCTGGCCTTGGGGCTGTGCTCAGATTAAAGCTGCGCTGGAGGAGGCCCCGCGGCGGCCGCTCCGCACCGCTGGGCGCTATCGATTTTATGCCGCGCGCTGCCCGGCCTGCTCCGTTCCCATGGCGACGCTCCGCTTCCCAAGCGGCTCCGGGCCCATTTCCCGGCTGCATCGGTGCATCCCACAGCGGGTCGGGGGCACCACCCACAGCCCCGGGCAGTGTCGCTTCTTCCAACTAACAGAAATGTTTTATAAGGAGGAAAAAAAAAAAGAAAAAAAGCTGAATAGAAATAGTGACGTTTTGTTTGTCAAAACAGGCAGCACGGAGCTCCCCGCCGCCCCGCGGCGCTTTCGGCTGCCCTTCCGTGTTGCGCGCTGCTGCTTGCTCATGGAATTGGGGATGACTTCGTTTGTGCTCAAGGGGCTGTGCTTGTTTTCACTGCTGCCTGTGCAGCACGTCGCCTTCCTCACATGCGAAATAGTGAATTAAAATATAACTATGCTGCAAATAATTCCTGATTTTGTGGAGTAGACGTCCTTCTACTCAGCTGTGGAGTAGACGAGTTTTCCTCCATCTGTTTTCCTTATCACATGCAGATCTCAGGGCTCAGTCTGGGGCTCTGACCACACTGCCCAGTATTTGCCTCAGCAGGTGCATGTTGTGATCCAGGGATAGCAGGGGTAGAAGGGAGGGAAATTTAACTGGATATATAAGAGAGAGCCGGGCTTCTAGCGGGGCCTCACCCACGGGCTGGAGTTGGCAGCCCCCATCTCTGTGCAGCTGCGGCAGCCCCAGGGCCGGCCTTGCTGCTGGAAATGCAAAGGGTCCTGGGGAGACAGCGCGTAACCCACCCTGCGCAGCCCTCACTCCAGCAAAACGGAGCTCCTCGAGCCCTGGCTGCTGGGTGTGAGTTTGGTAGCGCTGCAAAGGCGCAGGATGAGCTCGCACAGCACAGGCTGCTCGCCCGGATAGAGAGGAGGCTGCAGTGCACGTTGGGCTCAGGGCATCTGCTGCCAGGCCTGCAGCGTCGTGACCACAATGAGCATGTTCTGATTTACTGTGTTATTCAATGTTGTCCAGCCCAAGCATTTCTGTGACCTCAGTATTAGCCTGTGCATTGTCTTTTCACTTAATTTAATTATTGGTTAATCTGCTGCGCCGTTTTATTTGATCTGAGCCTTAAGAACCAAGTCACATGGGCTGCAAATCATACCATGTCCATCCTTTACTTTGACTGCTCCGAGCAGGCGCTGAGGAACAATTAGATCTCTGTCCGCACCAGCTGCCACTTAACTGAGGAAGAAAAGGCATCTCTAAGAAAGACAGATGCAGAGAGAGCCCAGAGATGCTCACGCTGATAATGAAAATTAATCAAAGACCGTTAGCAGAAGCCAAGGAGCTGAGCATGTTGCGTGCCGTGCAGCCAGAGACGCGCTGCTTCCACATTCAGGTTTTTGGATTTGTTAGTTTTGACCCTCCTGCCTCTATGCCGATCATCTGTAGTTGTGTGCACAGTGGGGGAAGCGCACAACAGAGCTCGCTAGCTGATGCATCGCCTGCAGTGTAAAAATCAAGGCAAGCAAACTGAAGGGGTGAAAAGAGGTCAGGATTTTGGTTTGCACATGTACCCTTCGCCATGCTGCAGCCCTCCCACGGGCTGGCTTTGCAGCTGGTGCCCATTGCTCCCTTGTCCTAGCAAAAGTCTGAGTTTCTCTCCCGAAGCTGCATGCCAAGCGTCTGCACAGGGCCCACAGGTAGTCCCCGGCTGTGGACCCTCTTCGGGTCTGGGTCTGAGTGTTCTGTGCTTGGCCGAGGTTGCATTAACTACTGTGACTCCCAGGAAAGGAGAGCGCTGTCTGGCTGCTCCAGGCAAACCCGTTTTCCTTCCCTTGAGACAAGGCCCTCGAGGACACAAAGCCCCCAGGTGCACATGACCCTCCAGCAACACACGGCGTCAAGCGAGATCCAGGCGGGTGCCCGGCGCGGCCTCGGTGCGGGAGGGCAAAGCAAGGAGCTGAACGCGTGGCCGTGCAGCGCCCTTCCCCTCATCAGCGTGACCTTCTCGGAGCTCTTCTGCGGCGAGTGGAAGCAGCAGCATTTCCACGGCTAAATCACTTCTCTGCAGCAAATCCCTCGAGGAGCCTTTCCCGCTAGGCTCCTCCTCGCTGTTAAACATTGAGCAGGGCTGTAAGGAGCTGCACTGTGAGACGCCTCAGCCCTCACAGCCGAGCCGCCCGCGGGCCCTGGGCTCACCCCGCTCTTAACTGGAAGGCACAAGACATCGGGAAGTGGCTCATGAGCTTAATATCACAGCGTATGAAGCAGCAGGAGGAAAGAGAAGGTGCACGGATGCTTCCTTCCAACAAAATGTGATCGCAGTTGGAACAGATTCATCTAGGAAAACACTAAGCTGGAAATGCCAAGTTAATTAGCCCTCATGCATAATTTGTTTTTAAAAATACATTGCCATCTCCTTCTGGAGGAACAAAATCCTATCTTTCTCTACTGCTTGCCTGAAAAGTCAATCCTAAAAAATGTCCCTGGAGCCTAAATTGAGAGGCAATGTAGTGTTTTCAGTAGAGAAACTCTCTGTGAGTAAAAGGAGCTTAAAAATCTGCAAATTCCCTCTTTCAAGCTGGGGAGGCAGTAGCCTGGCAGGGCACTGCGCAGAGCCAACTGCTTCCCTGCCCCATTGAGTACCAGGAAGGGCCCCTGAAAAAAATCCCCATCATTATCCTGATGCCCTGGTCCTCACGGGCCCAGGGTAACAGAGGCTGCAAGGCACTGGGGCTGGACTTCACATTGCAGTCAGGTATTCTGAAAGGTCTCTTGGATCAAGGCATGACCAGTGATTCATCCCGAACTGCATTTTTTTTCTCTCTAAATTAATAGCTGAAGCAGCCTGCTGTTTCTCAGATGGCACCTACCTGCCCTCGAGCTTCTGCGCGCTCTCCATGATACAGCGTGTGTGTTTGGCTGTTATTAAATGGCTGGTAGCACTCTGCTCCCTCGGATGTGTTTGTGGAGGAAGGGAGCAGCCGCAGGGCCCAGGCAGCCCTGGGAGCTCCCATCTTCCACAGAGATAACACCAAGTGTATATTCTATTTGCTGTACTCTTCTTTCTGTGCAAGCCCGGCTGCTTTATGGAGAGCTGATGCGCAGCGGGTTGCCCCAGGGGCAGCCCTGGCTTTGAAACATGGCCGCAGTGAAAAACGGCCTGGGCGCAGTGGGGAGGCCCTGCGCCCGCTTCACCCCTCGTCCCGCGCGGGCGCCGAGCTGAAGCTGCCGCTCTCCTCACGGTGCAAAGGCAACCGCCGGCAGACACAAAAGCTCCGCAGAGGCCAGTCAGGGCGCTGGTGAAAATGAACTCCAAGAGCTCGCTGCAAACAAGTAATTGGCATGTGCAGGATGCAAGCAAATAAACAGCAATAACGATTAAACTTTATTTAGATTTAATTTGATACTCAGCACAACAACAAGCACAGAAAGAATGAAGTGCCAAAATACCAAACCCATAGCATATAAAATAATCAAATATATTTCATATTTAGTAATATATTTCCACCACAAATTCATGGGATGCCCTAGGCAGCCCAACTCTGTGTGTATATAGCTATGATATATAAAATACTGTATGTAGAGAAAGCACTGGAACATATCACCAAAATAGAAAATAGCTCAAAATACGGATACTCCAGGTCTGCTAGTAATACCCAATATACTGGAAAAGGGCTCAAACCCACTGCGGGAGGTCGAGCTCCGGCTGTGAAGCCGACGGAGGCGGGAGGCAGCTGCACGGGGTGGTACTGGCCGGGACTGGGAGCCCCGGTGCTCTGGCTAAGCAGCCGCGAGGGCTGCAGTCCTGGGCACGGGCCCTGGCAAAGCTCCCCGGGGCAGAGCTGCCGCACAGCACCCAGATGTTATTCCGGACTTTAAAGGTGCCACTGTATGAGTTGGTGGGAATCAATTCCCATTAGCTCCAACTGCACAGAGCTGCAGGGTTGCAACTGCTCTGGTCCTCAAGGGAGCTGCAGGCCAAGTGGAAACCCGCTGCCACAAGGCAGAAACGCAGCAGAAAACACTGCTCTTGGCAAAGCCTCCCACTCGTCCTGAGGGTGAGCAAGGTCCATCTTGTACTTACAGATCCCGGGCAACTTGTAACAAGATATAAAAATATGGCATTGCTTCACGACAGGCCTCGAAAGCTCTGCATCTCTTGCTTTCTGCCCTGTAAAATTTTGTGCTCTCTGTGGGGCTGCTCCCGCACCACTGAGGCACAGCTCAGCCCCGGATAACGCTGTGGCTGCAGCTCCGCACGGAGCCACCGCTCCGCACGGAGCCACAGCTGCAGCCCTCGGGATACGGCAGCAGTGCTGTGGCAAAGAGCAGGAACTGAAACCTGCGGGTGGCATCAGCCCGGTTACGTTGCTACAAGTAACTGCCTGCTAACGGCCATGGGAGGGTGGCAGTACCAATTAAGTGAGTACAAATTCTTAGCGTCTGGAAAAATCATTAATAAAAATTTCATCCTGATAGCTGCTGATCACAGCTGAATACAACTACTCAGAGGAGACCATTAGAAAAAGTGTTTTTCTTATCAGAAGAAATTCATAAGGTTTGTCTGAGTGTTCATAATAAAGAGGGCGCTATATAGAAAAGTCCAGAAAATAAGCACACGTTTGTTTCTCAAAACCCATAGATATACATGACAATATCTCTAAGTTACTGGCTACTGAAGAGGATTTCATTTAGCTAAACTCAAGCTGTAGCCTAGTTTAAGTGTTTCCAAAGCAGCACATTGTTGTTTCCTCTGGAACAGCTGCACAGAGGGTCTTTGATATCAAGCTCTCGTTTAGGGGCATTTCGATTTCTCCTTATGCCTCCGAAGCACTGAAATAGGATGAAAAACAAAAAAAAAAAGACGACATTTCATTTAGTAGGAGTTTGGTGTGGGGAGGGAATAAACGGTCTCGAAGGCAGCAGCAGCAGCAGCAAGAAATGCTGCTGCATGAGCGCAGCCGTGGCAGAGCCGCAGGGCTCCCACGTCGCGTTTCAAAGGCGATGGCGCAGGCGGCGCTGGCCTGCGCGGGGTCTTGCCCACTGCTCAAGCAAAGGCCTGTTCAGAGGCACTTCCCCGAGGCCGCTCCTGCAAACAGCCGCCTTCGCTCTCCCGTGGTGGCTGCAGAGAAAGCGGCAGCGCGGAGGACGCCGGACCGCGCAGGCTGGCGGGAAGGCTCCCGGTTTGGCCCGCTCGGCTCCGCGTTGCGAAGGACTCACCGCTCGGCCGCCGCCGCCGCGTCGCCCTCCGCAAAAGGGATCTCTGCCCTGCCGGCCTGCCCCAGGACCAGGTGCTGCTTCTCCATGTTGATGATACACTGTAAATAACAAAGCCCTTCATGTAAGAGGGAAAACTGCAATCTGCAGTGGCCCTGGTAAATGCCCTGGTGCAGGAACCTCCTCACCTTCAGGGACTTCAGCGTCTGCAGCCCCAAGGAAAAGGGTTTCTCATTGTCTTCTGAAAAACACGTGTATTCAGACTTGTACATGCAAAAGATCCCTGGTGCTCTTTGCAAGCATTGCCTCCCTTCCCAGATGGCTGCCTGCTAAACACTGAGCAGTTTACACAGGGACTGAGCTGCCCTGGAGGGGACAAGGCAGCCAGAGCAGGAGGGGGAAGGAGCCTGGTGGGGCAGCCAGCTCCAGCAAGCAGCTTCTCCCCTGCCCGGACCGGCCGTGCTTACCCACGACGAGGGCGGCGCACTCCACGGACACGGCTCCCAGCGCCAGCACCAGCCCGTCCACCCGGCCGATCGCCCGCACGTCGTGCGGCAGCGAAACCCTCTCCTCGTCACTGCTGAAGGCCTTGAGGTGCTCCGATAACCTGCACAGTGAAAACGGAAACTGCCCATGTGCCGCCCATCTGGGAAGGGGCAAACTGCATCCGATGGGTCCCGTGCGCTCTGGGCCCCTGGCCTGCCCCTATTCCCTGCTGATCCCTGCTTTCCCGGTGAGTTATCTGCGGTGATCTGGCTACGGTTGCCAGCAGATAAACCACCTTGGATTGCAACAGACTTCCAAGGTATGGCCTTGGGGTTTGTGCAAGGATCAGACCGTGCACAAAGCAGAACTTGGATTGTACTTAACAACTCGCTGCTTCTCTTTATCCAGGGAATCCTTTCCTACGCTTCCTCAAGACTTGAGAAGTCGCTAATCTACAGTTTGTCTAGCGCAGGGCAGCAGGAGCAGCACCGCTCCGCCTGGACTTCCCTCAGGGGGCATTTTTGTGTCGGTGCCTCACAGCCAGGGCAGCGCGCGGCTCGTGCCTACCAGTGCCGACTTAAAAACCCTGTTGCATCCCCAAAGAGGAAGAAGGGATATCACAAGTACAGTAACTTCTCCTATCTACTTTCCATGAGCTATTTTGCACTGATACAGTAGTACTGATGAATTCTTCAGCTTTAGTTTGTGTTTTAAATTGAACTAGAGCCCAATACAGTCAGAGGCAATAATTCCTCTCTCAGATGAAAGCTCCATTTATTCTTGTTTGCCTAAGCAGAGGTGAGGGGATGAGCCCGGAGGGCACCAGGACACGCTGCAAAACGAGTTGTAGAGAGAGGATGCGCCAGGCTCGTGCTGGCATGAGGCGCTGCCCGCGCCGCCGGCCTCCCTGCTCCCGCGGGATGGACCTGGGACGCAGGACAGAAATGCAGCGCCGGGAGCAGACACCCCCCCCCAGCCGGTCGAGGCAGGCGGACGAGATGAGGTTGAACTGCGAGCCGGTGTCCACCACGGCCTTCAGCTCCTTGCCGGCACACTGTGAGGAGCCAGAAAGCCACACATGGCGGGAGAGGAAGGAGAGGGACTCGGTTACGGGCCCGCACCCTGCGAACGCAGCCCTCCCCACAGCCCCAGGAGGGGTGTCCGAAAGCCCTTGTGCCGATAGCGGAGCAGGGACGGTAGCAGCACGCGGACGTGCCTGGGCGAGCAGCGCGGCACCCTGGCCACGCGCAGCCCCCCCCGCGCCGCCTCGCGCCCCGCGGCGTGCGCGGGAGGACAGGGCTGCTCCAGTGCTGCGGGTGGCTACGTCGTTGTTAGAACCAGCTTTCTCTGCTGCAGCTAAACAGAGATTTGACCAAACAATGTCTTTGTTGAAGATGTCCGTGGCTAACTAAGGGCTGTGTTAATATAACACATTACACTAGCATCCCAAGTGGGAAAACCAGGGAATCGGGCGCACCGCTCGAGCCTGTCAGAAATCCCCTGGACGTGAGGGAGGGAGCATTACCTGGCAGCTCACCACGATGAGCTCCTCCTCCTCCGTCCTCCCGGGGCTGCCCGGCTGGGTCTGACTCGGCTTACCGGGGATATCGTTCTTGGGAGCCCAGGTGCCTCGGCCGCTTCGTAGTTTTGATAAGTTTGTTTCCATCAGGCGCCTCTGCAGGATACTATGCGGTTGCTTTAGGGACAAGCAGAAGAGACGGGAGGATGAAGCAAGCGGAGGGCAGCACGGCCGCGCTCCCGCCACCCGACCCTGCAGCTCTCATGCGGGCGCCGCCTCAGGCACCCGCTCGCCTCAGGATTAGGGGCTTGCGCCTCGTTCCTGACCAAGCGTGTTCCTCGTAGGCTAAACCGCCTGGTTATTGCTTAAGTGCTGGCTTACCTGAGTTGAAACAAACAGAGCCACTTTGCATTGGCAAGGAAATAACCCTCAATGTTAACCAGGCTTTGGAGGATGGTTTTGCTTTTCCCACTTCAGATTCAACGTCTGATTTCTAAATAGGAATCAAAACAAGTCTGGGTTCTCAAAGGTGCCGTTTCAGCTGAAACCACCCCGAACTGTTGATAGGAATATCAGGAATTCTGCAGCAACCTGAGAAGTTAAGAAGTAACGAATTACCTTCCCGACTACGCGCACCAGCTGATCATGAGGAGGGCCTCCTGAGGTGGGGCCTGCGCGCGGAGGCTGTCGCCAGCGCTGCTGACGCAGGACGCAGCCGAGGCCCATCCCGCCTCCGGCGACGCTCCTCGCGCAGAAGCCAGGAGGCCGAGCTGGGGTGCACAAGGCTACGATGGGGGCCAGCCCCCAAGGCACAGCTGCAAGAAGATGGCTAGAAATCCTGTCTATCGACAGACCCTGCATGGCCTTCAGACCAGGATCTGCTCTAATATAAGACTTTTGCTCTGCCTCTCTTGCCTCCACGTAGCAATGCAGCTGGCAGGAGTGAGCCCCGGGTGCTCGGCCTTGCCATGGGAGAGGAGGAGGAGAGAGAAAGTCCCCCGGGGAAAAGACGTGCCCGGGCATCCCCATATTCACAGGTCCTTTCCTTGCTGCTGATGTCGTTTTCACTGTCTCTGCGACACGCATGCCCCGCTCAATACCACCACCGACAGCTTGCCCAAAGCCTTTTTGTGTTTGACATTAGTCATGGACAGATGCATGTACCCTGCTGGGGGTGAAATGACTCTGCCTCACGATCTGCTTTTTCCTCTGCCTGGCTAAGCTTCCCCCGTTACACTGCCCTTTCCTTATGATTTTAATTGGACGACAGCAAAACCGCCTTTTCTTCTCATTTGCGAGCATTTGCCTTCATATTAAATATTCCCGTGTACCTGCAAAGGCATCTGAAGCAATAAGCCTCCTAATTCTGAGGGAATTTCATTGGGATTAGGATCCTTCTGAAAACCCCAGGCTCTCGTTCTCTGAGCAGGCACCCTTGACCTGAATGCTTCATCTCTGAAATGTGCTGCGCAGCACGTTAAATAACAGCACTTACAGGAGACTAATGTAACCTGGCAACTTCCAAAAATAACTGAAGCAATACTGGTGCTTCAGAGTCTGCTGTGGGCACAACACTCATAGTCAAACCAGACGTGACCAAAGAGATCAGGCGGATGCAGTAGATACTAGTGGTCCCTGGAACATAATTTCCCCCCCACTTTTCACTGTTCTTACTTCTGTGACTTGGAAGGGAACAAGATTTCATCCTGATTTTCATTTGCAGATGCTCTGCCTGCCTGGCACTCCTGAGAGCAGATACTGTGTAAAGGGGATAATGTACCTGTGCTCACAGCACCTGGAAGGAAATTCAGACCCTGCACTATGCCGCCTCCTCTACTTGCAAAAAATAACCAGGCAAACCACCACGCTGCTCAGGTGAACTCCCTTCTTCCCAATAAAATCAGTGAGACTAAACCACAGAAAATGCTATTACTGAGGTTGATTAAAAGTGGGCAGACTGGCTTCACTATTAACGGTGCAAATTCTGCACTGAAAGATGAAGAAAATCAATTCAGAAATGAGTGCTCTCCTAGATGAAGCAGAAGCAAGAAGTGCAAAACCAGAACTGCTACCACAAGAAAGGCTACACATATGAGCAAAAAAGCCAGATGGGGTTTGCTGACAGTGGATGGTGTATCCTTATTATCCTTAATATTTTCCTGCAGTTCCAATACACATTTGGAAGGTTTATCCCCCACATTAAAAATAAATAAATAAATAAACATTAGGAGTTGGAGACATAGATGGATGAAGTTCCCAGCTGACTTGTTTGGTCACTGCCTCCATCCAGCCCCTATCAGCTGCGTTTGGGACTGACAGAAATTTTTGACCAGCTGTAATCCAGGGCAGCCTGGCTGCTCTGTTGATCTGCCTGGTCCAAAACGCAATGCCAAGGTTCTTTGCAAGAACATGCTAGAGAAGAACAAGTCACCACATCCTCATCATTGCTGTTTTGACTGTGATTTATCATTGATCTCAACCCTAAAAAAATAAAACAAATAAATGAAAAAAAAACAGAAAACCCCACAACTTACCACAGGATATTAACCAGCTCCATTTATGGGTTTTCTCAAGTGAAAAGTAGAGATGCTCACAGCCTGAACTGTGGTGAGGGCCTGGTTTTACGAATCTTACATGGCACCCATCACTGAAAGAACAAAAATCCAGCAGCATTCAGCAAACAGGAGCTGCCGCCAGAAACGGGACCATCTTTTGTTGATGCTTGTTCTTGTGAAAGCCCCGGCGATTCCTTCCT
Organism: Tinamus guttatus; assembly: GCF_000705375.1. The sequence goes on from NW_010589487.1 coordinate 476,488, forward strand.
TCAGGGGGAGAAACGTTGCTCACGTCGTGCTCCAGTACATAAATAATGTAGCAAAATGGAGTTGAAATGATTCCCTGCAGCACCATTCTGTCCAAGACTGTTAATTAGTTTGCTTTAACTTGTATTTCCCTTGACTTCTGTGTGTAACAGAGCAAGGAATGTTAGTCACAGAGATGACTCAAATGATGGATTCGTGCTTCGGTAAACAGATAATGTGCCAGGGGACATTTGCAAATGCACATTTTGCTGAAAAACTGCAAGCAGACCGTGTATGAAAGGAAAAGCAGGAAAACCTCTCCATGGAGAGAGATCTGTATGTCAGTAGTGGTCCCTTTCAGTTTAGGTCGGCAGGTACCTAATGCTGGTAATGCTGGCACCAATGCTTAATGCAACCCAGATGATCATAGAATCACAGAATGCTTAAGGTTGGAAGGGACCTCTAGAGATCATCTAGTCCAACCCCCCTGCACACACAGGGTCACCTAGAGCACGTGGCACAGGACTGCGTCCAAGCGGGTTTTGAAGATCTCCAGAGAAGGAGACTCCACAACCTCTCTGGGCAGCCTGTTCCTCTGTCACTCTCACTGTTAAGAAATTTTTCCTTAAGTTCCTGCAATGATCAAGCACTATCGCTCAAGAGCTTTATGAACAAAGTGCTATATGCCACTGTATATGCCAAAAAAAAAGTTATTTCCTGGCATTGTCTGGCACGATATAAACATCAATCATGAATGTTTTCCTAAAATATCCCCCTCTCCATCCCTGAGAACTTTGCAAAAAACAAAACAACCCTCTCCCCACCTCCCAAAAAAGAGTGGAAGCCTAAAATGAGTTCTTTTTTGTGTCCATCAAAACCAGAAATAACTCAACCCAATTCTGTTTCCCGCTAGCTCACACATAAACGAGCAGTCGCAACTCGCAGCACGTGTCTCCTGGGCCGGGTTTCCCATTGCTTTGGCTGGACCTCACAACAACAAGACCCTTCCAAGTGGTTTCTCGGAGGGCTCTCCCTTCCGAGAGCCTCACACCAGGTCTGTCATCTCCTTTGCACCTGAGCAGAATGGAGAAGTTTTAACACGCGAGAACCCATTGCTCTCTCTGTTTCCCATCCCTCAGCCAAATCCACCTCTTCTTCCATCATCCTCCGCCTGAGCAGCACGAGTGGCTGTTTGGAGGCCTCGCTCCGTAGCACGAGGGGACGGTGCCTGTCCCTGCTTGGTGCTGCTTTCAGCACGCGTTGCGCCGTGCGGAGCCGCGCGCCTGCGCGTGTCCGCGAGCCGCTAAGGCGACGCTAGCGACCGTACGGGTGCCCACGCGCTCCTGTATTCCCTGCAAGGTGACTGCCCCCGGGCTGCCAGCTTTGCCACGCAGGTGCAAAGGGTGAAGCCTCCTACGTCAGAGCCAACCAGGGCCTCTCGGACCAGAAGTAAATGGGCCGTAAATCAGGAAATATTGATTGATACGCGCTAAAAGGGCAGAGAACAGAAAATTCAGCACAATGAGGCAGCAAAATAAATTATTCAAGGCCCTGCAAGAGCAGCTTTTCCTTCCCCTTGCTCTCCCTCACCTCTCCTCACCCTGTCCCTCTGCTCTTGCCACAGGCAGCGTCAGGAGCGAAGCTTGTGGTCGCGGCACCACGCAGGGCACCGTGAGCTGCTTGTCCAGCCCCTCTGCTCGCTCTTCACCACAGGCTCCAGGACACACAACCTGGGGGGCACTTCCCTAACTGCCAGGGAAGGCCAGACCTGGGCAAGGTCCCTGGGCTGCCCCTTTATGTTCCGTGTGGCCCCAGCCCAGGTGCTGCAGTAAGTGCAGTAGTTCTCAGTGATTGGGAAGGAAGGAGACCTCTTTCTGCCCTTCTTGGAGGCTTTCACGCATTGCTTGGCACTAGGTACGGGAGATACGTCCTGACACGAGGAAGCGCTGCCAAGCAGGACGATTTTCCGCACTGTGCTTTGTCGATGGGATACACAGGGCCTTCCCTGAGCACTCAGCCCCAGAGCGGGAGCTGGGGCATGGCCATGCCCAGAGCTGCTGCCTCCGCTCGGCACACACCAAGGACTTGCTCTCCACCTCGCTGGCCCGAGGGAAGTTTCACATAAAAGAGGCAGATCAGAAACGTGGTGCATGAAGACTCTAGTGAACGTGAAGAGCACCAACAAGCACAAGTGCTTCCGAGCCCTGCCTAGAAAACTGGAAGTCTGGTAGAGTGCGCTCTGCGACACTGCAGAGAACAGAAGTCTGTGAGAGTGTGCTCTTATTTTATACAGATAGACACCAGACTTGGAGAGAGTTGGCAGCTGCAGGAGCACTGTGCTGACAAGCACCCAAGATCTAGCGCGAGTTATTGCAAAGACTCCCTGGGCACATGCACCCTGCACCCCCAAGGCTGCCCCACCTGCACGGGGAGCCGTGGGGATGCGCTGGTGCTGCAGCACAGAGAGGGCCCCGGTGCTCCCAGCAGGGCAGGGCAGGAGCCGGCGCAGGCGGGAAGGCCCCGGCCCGCGCTCGCCCCGGGCCTGCGCTCCCGCTCGCTCGCGTCTGGGACCCACACGGGTTATTTGGCCTCTGTGCTCGTGCAAAGAACAGCAAGGAGGAGAGCCCTGCACCTGGACGGGGCGCTGGAGCCCCCCAACGGGCAGCTGCAGCGGGGAGGCTCCGCGCGGCTCCTGCCAGGCCCTCCCTCCCGCAGCAGCCACTGCAGCCCAGGGATGCAAAACGTCTCCAGTGTGGAAAAGCACTGCCGTGAGCAACGCAGAGAACGCCAAACTCATCCCACGTATTGCACGTGGACGGAGCCAGGGCAGAGCCAGCTGAGCAGGAGGACAGTGTTAGAACAAAATGACCCTGCTACTAATAAAAAGCATCACCTTTTTCATTAAATCTACATCAAACCTTAAGAAAGGAGACTTACTCTTTGTCACCAGCAGCAAAATTGTGAAAGAATTGGTGGGGGGAGATAGGAGACTTCCCCCGTAGGGCATATTTCCTATAAAATATTTCCTAGGTTTTGCTCCTTTCCACTAGAATTTTTCATATCACACTTGGGCATTTGCCATTAGCGAAAGCTCAGACATTTGTGCACGTTAATATTTAGACAAGCTCCTAGCCCCTGGACATGATAGAGGATGTTACATACCAGCTACAGGATCACATGGATCATGACATGTGCATATATTTAAAAGCTAGAATCAAGTATCTCTGTTAAAAAAATGCATAAGTTGTCATCAAATTGTAATTTTAGTAAATTCATATTTTGAATTACTAGTGACTGCATTAGACTGAACTTTAATGAATGTGCTGAGCGTATTTATTATATGCATGTACCACAGAGAAATACATGTATGTATGTATGTATTATATGAAGCCATTTTGATTTACTGTGATTCAGGAGTATTGTGTGCTGAAAACAGCAGCCCCTTTTCTGACATTTGTGCAATGCAAACAAAAACAAAACAAAAAAGCATTTAGAGCTGAATGCAACTAGCCAAAAGCAGCATTGGTGATTCCTAACATGATATTTCTACTGCTTTTCTTCATACACAAAAGCCTCCTCCTTATGCCCATTTCCACAAGCAACAAACTTATAGCCTCAACAATAAACTGACATTAAGAACAAGGTGGGGGGAAAAAAGAAAACAAAACAGACGCTGACACACCAGCCTCTTCAATGCCTCGGGTTCCTTTCAGCAAACGGAATAAATCTTACGGTATCTTTCGAAGTGCCCAGCTTCTTCAGCCCGTCCAGAGGGAGGAGGTCCGCGGAGTCCTTGTGAATGAACTGCACCGCCTGCTTCATGCGCCGCTGCTGCCGCAGGGCCCCGGCCTCCCGCA
>NW_010589487.1:483195-497417 GCF_000705375.1 Tinamus guttatus
GCCCGGCCTCTGGGGGCCGCGTCCCAGCACTGCGGCGCCGGCCCCTTCCCTGCTGCGGGGACCTGCTCGGAGGGACACGGCGGAGTCGGCGGCTGACGGGAACGAGACTGGGGCGCTGCGCAGCTCCCCGTAGGGGCTGCTCTTACTCTGCCTTTCCAGTCTGCTCCACGGGGAGCACCGGCAGATGGACGAGTCTCAGGAGTAGAAAACGTTGCGCGCACCAAAGCCAGAGCCCAGAACGGCAAGCCTTGCACGAGCTGCTCTGCCTGCGCTCCTCGCGGTGTGGGGAGGCTGAAAGACACTTCTGAAATGAGCGTGCAGGAATCCAGGGCCAGGGAACCAGCGTATCCCAGTGTCTCCCGGGAGGTTGATTGGACACTGTTAAAGCGGCCACTGGGGACCTCAGCGATGGCCAGCTCAGGGCTACGAGCTGGTCCCCACGGGGCTCCCACGCAGCTAAAACGCCACTGAGAGCTGCTTTCCTTGTGCTTCCCACGCGGAGGGCGCTCCTGCCTCTTCCCGAGCTGCCCCCAGCCTGGCTTCCCTCAGGCGCTGCGCGGAGCCAGGGGGCAGGGGACACTCCTGCCCCACATGTATTAGGCTGAGCTCTGCTTATTCTTTGCAATAATACCATTATGCCAGCATACCATTTTCATAATTATTCATTTTGAGAAACACTAATAGCTGCTATTCTCACCCTCCCACATGCACGCTCCAGCTAAAGCGCAAATATTTATTTTGAAGTTGGCTACACCTATATTCAAAGTGCCAACCATAACTGCATCATTCAGGCTTCCCGAGTCCCGGTGGACTTCACTTCCCTGCCTATCCCGCAAAAGGCAGCCTGTGTGCTGGAGGCTCCCTCCGATGCTGGGGCGCTCCACGCCATAAATTTTACATTCAGGTCATTAAAGACATAGGAGGGATCTTGTTAAAAGTTAAGTCAAAAACTGTGCGAGTCATGTCACGCTACCCAAACCCGGCTTCCCTTCTGCTTTTCTCTTTCCACAAGCCTCACACACGGCGAGGCCGGGGAGCAGCCCAGTGAGGGCAGCGAGGGAGCTCCAGGGCGGCTGAAGGAGGGAGGTTTCTGAGCTCTTAACTGCAGGAGGAAGAGGGCGCTCGGTCACTGCATTTCGGGTCTGCTCCTACTGTAGCGTGGCAGAAGCTGCCAAGGAGTAACAGGGAGCCTGTCCTGGTTCCGCCAGGCAGGGCTGGGTGGTGGGATGCTGCCTCCACCGGAGCAACAGGTACTGCTGATACCAACAACCAGCCACTGCGGGAGCAAGAACTGCGCACACTGTTCCTCTGAAAACGTGTTGCTGTTTTCGCCCTGCATCTCTTCCTTGCCCATTCAGCAACTCCCTCATCTTCTGCAGCCTGAGGGACACATATGCAGCGCACACCCGGTGCAAAGCGCCAGTAACGCCAGCAGGCTGCAGTGTTTCAGCTTTTGGTGGAGACAAGGAAGTCCATTCTGGACTAACTGCCCCGCTTCGACACTCCACTGTGACCCACCAACACATTTGGGCACCTGCTTAAACTCTTTGCTGAACAGGGGTTACAAGCAGCAGCTCTCTGGGCAAAACTGCTTCTTCCAGCGTGGTAAAAAGCACACTCCTCCGCACGTGAAACATCCACACTCACGCAAAACCACACAGGATAGTTACAGCAGGGGTAGCTACAATGCTAAGGCCTTTGCCGTGCCTCATGGGCTCCAAGGACTGACTGCCCTTGGACACTTAAGAGATTTCTGAATCTCTATCTGCCCACGATAGAGCAAAGCCATTTCCCCGCGCCCGAGACGCGTCCTGCTGCCCGGTGGCTGCGGTGGTTTTCACTAACGCCATCTTCGCTGTGGGCCGGTGCCTTGGGCACTGCCAAGGCTGCTGCTGCGGCAGCGCCGGAGGCCAGCGGTGCCACATGGGGACAGCTCTGAACACAGGAGCAGGGCACCGGGAGAAGCAAGGGATGCCCGAAGGGGAGGCTGGGCTGGCATGGAAGTGTCCCTGTGGTATTCCCCGCTCCAGGGACGCTCAGTGCTAAGTCCTCTAAGGAGTTATTCAGACCCTTTAAAAGCCTTCACATTGCAAAGCTCTCAAGACCATGTTTCTGGAACATGGCTAGGAAGGTCAGTGCTGAAACACTACTGCTTTTTGAAAGGTTCCTGTATGTCAGACTGTTTACCAGGTGATGGTGACAAAAATAATATGGCATCTCCAGCGACAAAAACTTGAGCAGTTTCTCAGCTCTTCTGCAAAAGCCCTGAAAACAAGTGCTATGTCAGCTTTGTGTCTGTGCAGGGTTCACCAAGGAACAACATCCTTACTGCATACCTTAAAAGACTGACTGCAAATTTCTTCTGCCTCTACCAGCATATTCATAGAGGGATTCAGGCTGACAAATATTTCCACTTCCTTATAGAGCCCCAACCTAAGGCAGCTTTGCATCCCTCCTTCAGAGGGCAGAGGAGGGACTAGATTGTTTTTCATCAACTCTTTACAGAGTTTGGAATTGTTCCGATTTCCCTTTGGAAAAAAAAAATCAATTATTAAGTCAGGATTTGATTTGCTTTAACCTCCAAAATATCATTAATGCAAATGAAAATTTGAGCCTAACATATTTTACAGTATCCATTTAAGATAAAAATATGATTTATAACAACGTCAGAGGTCAGCACGGTGTTAGTCAAACACAGGATCTCTCACCTCTGTGGCGCTCCTGTGTGTATTTATGAAGCCAAGACTGCAGCGCTCTCAAGTGCGGCCAGTCTAAGTGATGACCATTGTACCCCCTCCACACAGCACCCTCAGACCTGCAGCCACTCACAACCCATAAGACGTAACGAGACACGTTACTGGATACTCAGTGCTAATATTTGCTAACACACGGGACCATCAACAGTACTTCAGTGCAACTCTCCTAACAGAGAGGTTGTGTTTGCCAGCTTGTGGTTTGGTTAAATATCTCCACCTTCAAGTCCAGCGAACTGAGAGATACTTTAGCTCACGCTATTTCTGAAAAGGAGGCCCACTTTCCCGGGAGAGCGGGAGCACGCGCGCGGGGGACAGATGGTGCTATTGATTACCTGTGCTCCGAGGCTCTCCTGCCCTCCCGGAGGCGCGACCGGCTGCGAGAGCGGCCGCTCGGCCGCTGCGCGGGTCAGGCTGCGACCGAGCCGAGCGGGAAAGCCGAGTTCCCCTGGAAAGATGGAGGAAAGCAGTTGCTGGTTACACACGGCTTTATTTCCGAAAATCAGTGTTCAGAGGCCGCTCTTGACAACGGCAAGACCTGGATAACTAGAAGATGGGCTTTGAAACAGGTCAGGCAGATCGCCAGAATCGCTCGCTGTTCTCAGAAGTAAATAACATCTGTGAATTTAGGCATTCACAGTCTGTTTCCTCCAGCTTCCTCTGTGGTTTATTCTGCCTGCAAGTCCTAACTCGCAACCTACACATTTCCTCACGGCGTCCAGTTCACGAGAGGGTTTCCTCCCACCACAAGCTGAATAGGAGTCAATACCTGGCCCAGTGGCATGGGCATTTCTAGACCTCATGTCTGTATTTTGCAAGTACAAAATAATGCAAATTATGAGCAATGACATTTCACTCTTGGCTCCTGCAGTGGACCAGGCAATACTCATTTAGACTGCACCGGAGCTGCAGAAGCCTGGGTAGCAGGAAACATTTCCTCAGTGCGTTCATGTGTCCGAGCAAGACGACAAAAACGCACTTGATCCATCTCTGGTAATGAAGCTCCCAGTTCCAGCAGACAGTTTTAAGCCTCCACTGCCAGAGATCTCAAACAAAACCCATCACTGTTTGTCAGCTTGGGCTGTAGGGGCTTTTTTTCCTGGGGGCCACACGCTGCCCTCTCGCAGGGAGCCCTGCAGATGGTGCCACCACAGCCTTGGCGCAGCCGCCTCACACGGTGCAGGCGACACAGGCAGCCCAGGAGCTGCCTCCTCGCGCGGCCCCGCGGCGCAGGGTCCCGCCGGGCGCGTTGGGTCCCGCCGGGCGCGTTGGGTGCCTCCTTGCACAGCCTCACAGCGCAGGGTCCCGCCGGGTGCGTTGGGTGCAGCGCTGCAGCCCGCTCATGCCACCCGCGCTGCCTTGGGCTCGGGGTGACGCGCTAGCCCACGGGGACGGCCGGGCCTGCAGAGCTGAACATTCAGCTCCCCGAGCTGAGCTTCCTTCTTCCGCTGAATGAAGTTGCTGTTCTCGGCATGGATAAGCCTTTTCAGGGGGTTGTTTTTGTAAGTTTATGGAGAGAATTAGCACCTAGAGGAGCAGGGGCGCAATGCTGCGCTGCATGAGCCAGCTAGGCCTCCTGAGCACTTTTCTGCCAGTCTTTTTCCCCCACTAACTGGTACCTCTCTGCTTTTCCACACAACCCCTCACATCAGCACTGCAGCAGTATAAGCAAACTGGGAGGCCATCCAGATCTATATGTAGGTTTGGGCCATACAATGGCTTGTTTTCTGAACATTTTCATGTTGAAATCCCAGTTTTTGGAGCATCTTCGTAATTTCCATATTCACCTCCAGAAGAATCATAATCCCCTCTCCTTGGGTACCCTCAGGCTTCTAGCTATGCCTTGCCTCTTTACACAAAGCTGTTCTGGATTTTGCCCTGAGCAGGACCGTTCCCATCGCACACACTGAGGTGTATCTATGTGTTTCAGACACCTCTATCCTTCTCCATCTTCTGAATTTAATTCCAGACAAAGATTCTCCATCCACTCAGAAACTCATGCTCTGCACCATTCTTCCTAGCACAGCAAGTGGGAAGGCAGGCATGGAAAACAAACTCCAACCACCACTGCTCTACAGCGTCCAGGGCACAGAGGATAAAACTGTTACTCTAAGCATAGTCAAGCAAAAACCTAACCTGGTACTTAACTTTTCGTGGATGTTTGTAGGGATCTGGGCCCGATATGAAACACTCGAACTACCAAACTACCGACACGCTTGTGTCTCGAGTGACTGCTTCAGAGCATTTCAGGGCTTCCAGTGCAACTTCTCTCCCTTAAAACCAAGAAACACTCATTTCCTGATCCCCAGAATGGTCACACATGGGAAAGTTCAGAGATTATTAAAATCCAGGTTTGTAAGTCTACAGTGCCTACTGAAGCAAACCTACCATTGAAAAAAAGCAGGCTGCAGTTGTGCTGTCAAATTTAGTATTTGCCTGCATGGGGGAATTTCTTGAATGAATTCTGTATTTATACACACATTTCAGTGTGGAAAAAGATTTCAAGGTCTTTTTTCCAGTTTATTTTTCTTCATGTGTGCTAAATGGACCTTGCTACATGGGCCTCAACAAACTTTATTACTATCCAAAATGTGTTTAATCACAGCAACAGCTGCAGTAACAAATATTTATTAAAACCGGGAAAGTTTCTTCCTTTTTAACTATCTTATTAAATTTCCTTTAAATGTTAAAAGAAAACAGTAACATGCAGAAAGTCATACATAATTTCTACTGACTTGAAGGGAACTGAATGACCTGACCTGCAGATGGAACCTGTGCCCTGAACACTCTTCAGCTCCTTCCACTTCTCTCCCTGTGGGTGCACTATCTTCATCATTGCTCAGGGGCCTTTTGCACTGGTGAGCACGACACACGTTGCAGAAAGCAGAGCTCCGAGCTACAGGGTGAAAGTCTGCCCTGCAAGAGAAAGGATTCAGCTTCAGCAGTGCCTAGAAACAAACCTGCTCGTACCATGTCTGGATTTGACTCTGGAGTTTTAAAAAGTACCTAGGTGTGCAAGGCCACTGCTGGAAGAGATAGGCAAGGAGCAAGCGGAGCAGCATTAAGGAAACATAGGAGGTATTTTGCACATTTCAGTTGTGACAGGTTTCATATTCAGCATCTATTACATTTACTCAATGTCACCTACAGGCCTGATAAGAAAGCATTTACACTTTAGTTTATTTAATTCAGAAACATTTGTGGGCCACTGCCCTTGCAGTCTGTTCCCAAGGATTATTGTAATACCAATTCTTCCTGCTTACTCACATTAGACCTCTTCTGATTCCTTGGATTTAAATGAGCCAGATTTTGCTCTCTGTGTTCCTCTCCTACTTATTCTTGTTGCACAACATCAAAAGGTCCCAAGCAGGATTTCTGCCCCTACTTTTCTAGAAATGTTGAAGATACTGCAAATTGATATTTCCTGTCCTAGAAGGTGCCCTGCAGCCTGGCACATGGCAGCATTCACAGCTTCAGGGAGAGTATTTGAATGACAGAGTTTGGGGCTGCCACTATCCTGTAGTCGTTACACTTTTCTGAAGTCCTGTACAGCATTTGCTTTGCTGTCTTTTCATGCTGACCAGTGTCAGCTAACAACCGAATTACACCATTGCCTCTTCCAGAAGTTCTCCAAATGAACCTGGATGACTACATTCATTTTAATACAAATCAGTTTCCGTTACTGTGAACAAAGCAAGCCGAGAGTCGTTCAGAAAGTAATAAAATACTTCACAGTTATTTTAGCTCTTTCGTTCTGTCTTCATACAGCCCGTCAAGCTTCTTTATATCAGAATTATTTTTAGCACAATTACTACATTAACTGATAAGGATAATGTTGGTCTTACAGAGGCCAGAAACACGTGCATCACTAAATATACAAAAAAAGAAAAAAAAAAAGTGTCCATGTGCAGGCTGTATAGATGCAGGCTAACAGTATATTACATATAACAAAATAGTATGGCAGGCAGATGTTCCCAGGATATTAAGACTACCTGATGTGAGGTATCTTGTAGCACAGCCCTTAATATGCACACAGAACTATTATTCAGCACAGCAAAGACAACTGAACATATTACACAATGTTCTCATGCAACTAAAAGGTCACTGGTTTAGTTCTCTTATTAAAAGTCTGAAACATTTTACATTAATTTACAGTCATCAAAAAGATCCCTAAGAGTACTTCACATAGGCGACATTAAGTCACCCAGTTAACGCTAATTACTATTTCAAAAGTTAAATCCTGTTGTATAAGGCTAAACAGCTCTTGAATCATTTCTTGCCAAAATACAACATCAGTCTACAACAATGTAAAAAGGAGAAACTCAAATTTCTGAAGAGCAACTACCCTTGCTATGTAGGAACACCACCAAGCATTACAGCTTTCTGCCACAGCTGCCACTTCTTCCAGCGTTGAAGACTGCAGCATTCCCTCTTCGCTTTGGACTGCGCACACAGTATCTACTGTAAAAGGGGAATCTTCATTCTTAATATTCAAATTAATGGTAACAGAAGAGCTTCCAAGACATTTACTTTTTATCAAAAAAAAAGCCCCAAACAAAAAAGTTGCTGTGGAGCGTAAAGGGTTCTTCGAGAAAGGGCAGGGTTTTCTGCTCCACACACCCCAGTAACGCACTCCTTTCCCTCTGTGGGCCCAAAACTTGCTCAAACGACAGCAAAACTGCCTCATGCCATGGGGCAAGAGAGAGGCAAAGCTGAGATCCCGTGGGCAGGCCTAGGGTGAGATGCTGGTCCCAGAGGAGTCGCGCAGAGCTGGGACACCAGCGTGCCCAGGTGCAGCACAGCAAATCCTGTGCTCTCAACGTTTGGACGTTGCACAACTTTCTTCTCAAACATTTGTTGAAACCCATCACTCCAGTCTGTGTGATATTCAGCAACGCAAGAAGGAACTGCCCAAAGCTGAAGCCTTGGCATGAGGGAATTCAGTGGGAAGCGGCTCGCTTGCCTGGGGAGCGCAGCCAAGCCACCACAGTGCTCGCACACGGCTCGTGTGATCGTGCAGCACCAGGCCCTCGGGGCGACCGCTGCGGCCTTCGCCCACACTGAGGAGCTGCAGCACCGCACAGTGTGGCCCCCCCACCCCCCGCCCACGGTGCCCCCGCCGCAGAGCCACAGGCAGCACTGGGGCTGGGCCCCGCAGACGCTAGGGCGGCCACCTCAAGGCGTCGCTGGGAGCTCGGCCCAGCGACATGTTCACCACAGGCATCGCATGCCCAAGCCACAGGCAGTGCCTGAGCCCAAGCAGAAGCCCCAGCACAGCCAGCCTGGACACATTTCTCCTCTGGGCAGCAGCATTAGCAGCTCCTCTCCTCCAGCCAGCCCATGGCAGCACCGTGGGGAACCCAGCACATGTCTCAAGGGGTCTCCTGCCCAGCGGTGGCCTGAGAGCTGCCCCTCCCCGTATGACAAGCTACAGTGTCTTGCATGCTGCAGAACAAGGCTCCCATAAGGTGACACCGCAGCAAGGCTGCTTTTGGCGGCATTTATTTGCTTCTAGCAATGTATGGAACAGACTCAGACCCTGGTTCTGGATGGGTGTTTCATCTATAGCACTGCAAATGTGGTATTAATCACATACAACAGTTAAATACCACATGCCAGTTAAATACCACATGCCAATGAAACCCAGAGCGCCCTCACTCCAAGCCCTAGCAAGGGGCACAACCAGCCTGGCTGCACTGCAGAATTTTGCTACCTTTCCAAGGGGCACGTGGAGGAAGTTTGACACCTGCTGTGTCACTCAGAACATTGCCCTGTTCAGAAAGAAACAGGTTGCAAGTCCAAGCAAGCAGTTTGAGGCCCTCTCCCTTCCAGACACAAGGTCCAGAGAGAGCACCCCACTGCAGAAACAGTTTGCAGGGCTGGAGGACAACGATGTAACATAAGCAGCCAGAAAAGCACTCAGACAACAAAAACATTTTGATCAATGTAGTTGTCCTTACAGATCCTTTCAGGATAACCTCTCAAAAACAACTTGAGGAAAAGGACCCAAGCTCAAGCAACCAGGAACTGCTGTTTGCCCCAGACTTGCTCTATGACCTCAGTCTGGTAGAGTATCTTCACCCATCCACTCTCTCCAGCAAGGCGCTCAGACAAGATGAAGACTATGAAGACTGAGGCCCATATAAGAACTTTATACAGATTTAAACCATGATGTACAAGCGCATAATCTGCATGCAAAACCTGCATGTAAAATGAGGCTCATGAGTTCAGCTGTAGGTGCTCAGAAGACAGAGCTTTATAGTATTTTGAAGAGGCAGTGCCTCATTCTGACCCAATTCTATGCACAGGGCAAGAGCACTGGGACTTCACAGAGGATCTGCTCCATCGCAGCGTTCACAGTCAGGCCAAAATGGAAGTATCCAGTAGGTCAGGATCTGTTGTCCATTACTGTGACACACAACTTTTACCCTGGTGTTATTCCATTTAAACCAATGTACCATCAGTGTGGATATGGAGAAACACAGTGTAATCCAGAGCATTCAATCTAATATTTCAACACTTTACTTATTTCTCCATATGCCACATACAACATAGTTAGAAGAAAATGACATCTTGTGCAATCCTTGGACTCACTGGTTTAGATTAAAAACATTTCCATCTTAGCTCTGAATTTTCTGCACAACAAAAGTTCACAGAGATATCAATCTTGTCCTCACTTTCAGTGAAGCTAAATGTGAACCTCACTTTGTCAAAGTAATGTGCATTTATGGCAACCCACCCACTGCTTCGCCAGTCGGTCCTCAGTAGCTTTTAGAATTATTGATTAAGCACCAGAGCTCTACAGACTTCTGCTGGCACCATCCAATTACAGAAATTATAGTCAGTCTCTAATATGCACATCCATGAAGTATCATGGGTACCCAAAAGGTATCATCTGGAAAAGGAATCAAAATTCTGGTCATGAAAATATTTATATTAACTGGGAAAGCCAAACTCTGCCAAGAGCAGAACTGACTGGTAAGCTTTCCCAGAATTTCTCCACACCACTGAGCAAAACAGAAAGCAGCATCTCTGTGCATGCCCAGGGGTGGTTAGTACTTCAAGTACAGGACCAGCTATTTGTAAGGCCTCAAAAATCTGGAAACTTTAGAGCGCAGCAGCCGTATGAAGGATCTTGGGAACATCTCTCTTGATTCTTGGGCTGTGTACTTGAAGTAGTTTTGTGGATGTGCCAATACATCAAACAGTGCTTTTATCAGCTTCTTATCCTAGAAAAAGGAAAACAGATTTTCCAGTCATAACACAGAAAAGGTAAGGTAAGTATCAACAAAGCTAAATGACCAACTCCACTTCAGTTACAATAATTTTATTTTTCAAGCACTAGTTCTGTAACGTTTCAGAGGCTCCCAGATCTCTAGAGCGAGTTAGATGTTCAGTTCTTGCAGAAAGTCAGTTGAGTGTCACACTGAGCATTAGTGGTTCCAGGACTCTCTCCCTCCTCTTGCCTTCAAGAGCAGTGAAACTCCAAAAGCTGGGGCTAATATCCAGTGAAAGAAGGCTGACATCCCATAATTTGCCCATGCAATTGTCCCCTAACCCAGGGAGAGGAAATCTTTGCTAATCTACAGGCTATAGTAGCAGCAGCACTAGGCTCCACTCAATGAAATGAAATCCCATGTCCTTCAGTTTCTTCACTGATTCCTTTCTACAGAGAGACTTAAGAGGCTATCTTTACTATAAAGAATTACATATGTTCCTAATAGGTCTGACCCACCTTTAATCTCCCTAGACAAAGGGGCTGTTAATGACTGCCTTGCATAAGCAGAGCACATGCTGAGTTAGCACTTGCCTGAAGTAGTAACTTCTCTACTGCAGCAAGGAGCAAATCTAATGCCATGCAGGAGGCAACCTCGCTGGCAAAAACTAGGGTCGTTCACAGTCAAATGCGACACTTCAAGTGGAAGAAATTTACCTTAAGTATTTCTTGATGATTTTCAGATGCATAAAGTCTACCATCCCGAACAATATCTTCTATTAGCTCTTGATAATCCTCTATGAAGAATGCACAGGACAGTCATTTGCAGGTTCATTTCAGTTACATATTCAATATCTCCCTTGGTTACATATGTAAATTCTACCCCCAACAGAATCAGTGGTACTTGGCTCTCGTATTAGCAGTTAAAGTATTTCAAATGCACTTTATTTACAGAAGAGCAAACACTGTTTACTATAAGGCTATAAAGTATATTCTGCCGAGCATTATCAATTGTCAAAAGTGAAGGAAACCATAGGGCACCTAAGACTGTAACACATACTGTAGCCATGTGACCTGCTCCAGTCCAACACCACTAACAAAAAATCTGCAGCTTTCCTATCTTTGTTTCAGTAGGGGAGGGAATGGGCTCTGAGTAGGATAAATCACAGAATGATTGAGGTTAGAAGGACCTCTGGAGATGATGTAGTCCAAAAGCCCCCTGCAAAAGCAGGGTCACCTAGAGCACATTGCACAGGACCATATCTGGCAGAGTGTTTAATATCTCCAGAGAAGGAGACTTCACAACCTCTCAGGAGGTTGCCCTGAGAGGGCAACCTGTTCCAAGGCTCTGCCACCTTCATGGTAAAAGTTTATCCTCATATTCAATTCAGATAGAACTTCCCATATCCCAGTTTGCACCTGTTGCCTCTTGTCCTATCACTGGCCACCACTGAAAATAATCTGGCCCCATCCTCTTGATACCCTTCCTTAATATATTAGTATACACTGAAAAGACCCTCCTCTCAGTCTTCTCCTTTTTTAGGCTAAACAGGCCCAGCTCTCTTAACCTGTCCTCATAAGAGAGATGCTCTAGTGCCCTACTCATCCTTGTAGCCCTACACAGGGTTCATTCCAGTAGTTCCATGTCTTTCTTGTATTGGGGAGCCCAAAACTCTGTCCTCTGCAGCACAGTCACCCACAACAATCACTTGCCGTTTCTAAAAAGGTAAAGAGTCTGTCAGCCCAGCTGCTTCCCTTGAAGCTATGCCCAGCTCCTCCTCAGTCTGGAGGAGGCTGGACCTGTTCCTCAATTGCAAGTCTTCATAAATAGGAAAAACCTTTCTTCTATAAGAAGTGAACAGTTCCCAGCCTTCTTCTACAGTGTTGCCATTACTGTTTCACACGGCACAAGAGCTCTCCAGAAATTCCACTGCAGCAGGTGGTTGCAGCTTCTGGAGCTGTACGGTCTCTGGAAATAACCCTTGTCTCCTGGTCATCCTCATGGATGCTCCACAGCCTACCGACCTCCTCCTGCAGCTCCTTTCCCTGATGACACACCTCGTCACCAGCAGCACACCGTCTGCAGGAGGGCTGACTGCCAGCCCCGAGACCTGTAGAGGGGAACTCCAAACACTCGCCGCCTGCAAAGCCGAGTAGGCGAGTGCCTCGAGCAGCCTGAGCTGAAAGGAGCACCTGCTGCCAGGTGACAGCCGGTAGCAGCAACACAGTAAGTCACAGCAGCAGCAACACAGTAAGTCACAGCAGCACTTACGAGTGCCCCTAACTAGGGACACTGTGCCCCTGAAGCAACCTGGAATTAGAAAGGCTTAAAAAGACATAAAACACATTCAGGCTGAGTTCTACACTTTGCCTTTATGAGCTGCAGCCCAGAATCCCAGCTCTTGTTTAAGTCTGTAAAAGACTGGGTATATGATTGTACTTAACACCATGGCACAATTCGGAAACCCTTAAGATAGTTTTAAATGAAGACAGCGACTAGAAGCACTCTGATAATGACACTAGCAAGAGGGCTGAACTATCCCCTTAGCAGGGTCAAGCAGCCCGCAAGGAGTTACGCACTGCTGCAGCTGCACTAGTCCACACCACAGTCAGCTGCTCACATCCACCTACCATCATATGTTACGTAGGGAACTTGGAATCCTTTGGCACTGTTCCCTTCATTTGACTTGAACTGGATCCACAGCTTCTTAGACCTCGAAGTGAAAGCTATAGGGCGTTCATAGGTTTGACAGGTTTCATATGTGGTCACAGAATTGGAAGACGCTTTCAAAGAAAACACACAGTTGCCAGTTATCTGACAAAATTTCATGGTAATTGGCAATTAAAAAACAAAAAAAAGCAAACAAAAACCAAATGTTCAACTGCCAAATCAATAAAAGCATTAATCTTGGTAGATAGATACCATCAGCTTCAGTATATATTTCAGACTTACAACTCTTGCGCATCACCAGGTAGTCTCCACACTCATCTTCTATTGGCAGAAATATTTCTGGCACCACAATCAGAATACGGCGCTTTGGCGGTGGGTTAATATTCCAAGTGCACTCAGCATTCGCAGGATAGTCCCCTGGATAGTTTGGGGATTCAATATAACCAGTGTAGTCTCCCAGTTCACCTCCGCACTGCCTGTCTGAAAAAGCAGTACAGCATGAAGCACCAGGCAGAGCAAGACCTTCCTGCAGCACTCTGTACAGTCACTGGGTAATGGGCACACACACTTTGCTGTCTGCACCTAACGCAGATAAAGCTTCTTTGCCAACTTCACTTCACCCTACTGCCTGCTTCTGCCTTTGTGGATTAATTAGCGTGGAGAAATAAAACACAGGTTTATCTCTGCTAACATACAAGAATTGCTAATGAGCAACCCACAGCCAAGCAGCAAGACAGTTGTAAGAGGACACAAAAATGGTCAGGTGAGGATGCTTCCCTTACTCGTACCCGATAGAGCACTTTATGTAAATGTTCAAAGTCCAACTGGAAGCTGCTCCACACAGATGCCACGTCTGCAGCAGCGCAACAGGGAAGAGCACAGGCCTTCCCTCTGCACACATCAGCCCCTCAGCAAGGCTACAGCACTGTAGCCTTCAATAAGAAGGTAAGGCCTGGGGCAGATGCTTTGCCCAGACTGCCCGGCTTGGCGTGATCCCAACAGGCTGGGCACTGCAGAACCATAAAACACGAATGTGCAAGTGTGACATGCCCAGGGAGCACAGCTTCTGAGTGAGACACATGCAGTTCCAGAAACATGTTTATAAATATATGTATGTAGACATATATTGTTTACACAGGTAACTCCAGAGGTTTTTCTGAGTAGTCTCTTCTCTCCCCTCTGTTTTCTCTTCTTTAGTTTACCCTTGACTTCTCAAACTACAGCTATGATAATCTAGAACAATGTCTCTCTTTGTAAAAGCTTCTTTCAGGGGTTTTCATTAAGGAAAAAAAATGCTTACTAGAGCCAAGGTGATTATTTGAGCCAACTTCTGTTCCTTTCTATAGAAGTAAAAGAAATCATGATGCTGAGAACACAAACTCACTCTGCTATATCACGAGAGAAAAGATTCAATAACAAAACCCAGCGTGACCCTGCAGCCAATGGCAAGACACAACCCTCCCTTGCCTCAAGAAGAGTGGTGGAACCAGTCTGCAGAGGTGATCTCCTTCGGACCTCAGTAAGTCACTCCTGATGAGATGCAGGTAGGCAGCAAGAGGGGCACCAGCTCTGCCTTCTCTTC
>NW_010589487.1:497450-513214 GCF_000705375.1 Tinamus guttatus
ATTTATGACCCAACCTTTTTACTTGTAAGAGATTGTCAAAACATCTTGCTATACTTACTTTTGCATTGTGTTACATTAGTTGACCCATCAAAGTCAGTAGTAGTGTTTCCAGGGCATGAAATACAGTAATTTTGTCCAAACTCAGGCTGATATGTTCCAACTATGCAGCGAATACACCGATGAGTTGTAGTATTGTAAAAATGGCCAGGTGAACACTGAACTGGAAGGTATTTAAAGAGGCAGCATTGTTCAAAAATGAGGCAACAGCAATTTTTACACGCTTTTATAGAGCATATTCTAATTTCAGTGTCTGTGCTATATCCGCGAACTACAAAGCTCATAAAACAGAATTACATTTCCATATTTGAGTTTGCAAAATCACTTTGTCCAAGTTTTTTTAAAAAAATCCCATTTGTAGTATTATAGACCAGTGTGTGGAAGATGGAGTGAGGAAGTCCAGTATGATTTTGTTATGAGGACATTCACCTGAGGAGTGTGTTACCAAGTGTTGGACATAGAAGATGAACTTTGAATGCAAATGCTAAGTAAAACTTTCTGCCTTGCCAGCTTCTACTGAGCTGCATCCTCGAGAGGCCTGTGGTCAGCCCACCATAAGCAGAGATGAAAAGAGTTTGGCCCTCTACAATTTTACATTATACCAATATTAGTGGCTGAACAAGTATATTGCCCTCTTCTCCTCTCATAATCACACACTATCTAACAATGACTCCTGGTACGGCCACCTTCACCAGATCTGCTATTATTTTATTTCATCATGTCACTCGCATTACCGGGAGACACAAGCAATAGCCCTAACTGAGGGTGCTGAGGGTACCTGCTGCATTACCAAAGCCAGCCCCCACCCTGACATACAAATCTTTTCATAATTCTAACATATTCTATGGAAGATGTAGACAGACAGACATGAGGTAAAAAAAATAAAAAGAGCCTATCAACTTCTTGTTCCTTTTATTTGGAATGCAGACAGGAAGATTTTCTTATCTCATTTCAATCTAAGAATATGAGATTCCAACGGCTTTGCTTACATCTCTAATATAATTGTTTTAGTTTGATTTTGCTTAGCTATCCTGCATCTATGCCCATCATCATGTACTGCAACCTGACAGAAAGCAGGCAACAGCGTGGGCCATGGATTATCTTAGCTCGTAACGCACCCCGGCCTTTTCCTTTGCCATTTCAAGTTTGTGTTACTGAGAATATTTTCCGATTCCTTTTGCCTCACTTGGCAAGTTTACCTCTCTTAGCTTGACTTTAAAAATAATTCACTACCTGGCCTTTCAAATGCAGTTTTCTGTGCTGCAGTCTCATTTTCTGTTGCTTTTAATCTTTGCTTGCTCCCGAGCCAACCTTTTCTTGATGAGGTTTTTATTCAGCTAACTCATTCTGGAGTGCTTCCCTACATGTTTTTTCCTCCTCTCCAAATGTTTCAGATACAAGTTCCAAGAAATTTTTGCACCTGTGATTTAAGCAGATTCAGTGTCTCATGTGGCTTTTCATACACGCAAGGCCCTGAGCTCTTCATTCCAGATGATATAAAAATCTCTATTTTAATTCAAAAATCAAGTCTCGTTTACAGACTATTTTCTAACCTGTTGTATTAAATAAATCTGAAATCAGTTCCTCTTATCTTGATCAGAGAGCTTTTTTTTTCTATTTTTAAATGTATTTACTTTACAAAATTGAGTATGAAATAGCAATGTTTGTGGATTCAGCGTTTCTTCATTGAAGAAATCTGTTAACTATCACATATTACCACAAGCACTAGCTCCTCAACCATAGTGCAAGATTCTTCCATTATGTTGCAATTCCCAGTGTTCTCAACAGCATACATATCTTAAATGATACTGGAGAATTTTATCTGACTGAATTAGCAACAAATATTTGTACCAGAATCTGATTTCCATCTCTTATTTCAACTCTGTACCAACAGATTTTCTATTATCACTTTTTATTCATTGTGATTTTCATAAAAGTGATAGTCTTTTAACCATGCCTTAAGATATCAGGCAACTGTAGCTATTTCTTCTCTCTGTATGCACATGAGTTGTTATTGGTGTTTTCAAAGACAAGTTTAGCTTTTGTAATCTTTTTGTTGTTGTTGTTTAAGATTTTAAGATAACTGCTCACAGGATCTCCTTCCATTCTGAAAGGCACAATCCCACCTGTTTTTCACTTTCGTGAGCCAAACTTTAGGAGCTAATTGCATGACAGCTCCATTATGGTCAAGTTTAGATGGGATCTGTGAGTTACTGCAGAGTTAAGATGAATTTTGGCTCTTCAAATATCTCCCAAGGCATCCAGGCCAGTTTCATTTAGAACATGAAGAAAACATTTTCTTATTTATCCTCTAGGTCTGCAATATCCTCCTTCACATTTTGAAGCAGGCTGCTGTGCTCAGAATTAAAATGTCATAGAATTGTTGATTTTCCCCGATATTTTTTTCCTCCAGAATTCCCTTCTGTAACTCAGATCAATGACTTGACCAGCCAACTTCTACCTATCTCCCAGCGCCTCCTTGAGTCTTGTATAAAAATCAGTTATGAAAAGACTCGAGGCTCCATTGAGTTTCCGTGCAGCCAGGCCAAGGCAACTGAGTGGCAGGAGAGATCCTTGAAGCCTTCCTGCAATGCCCATTGGCAGCCAAAGCCACAGCTTTGCCTCAGAGCAGTGCAGCTCATCGTGTCTTGAGCTTACCTTTGGTCTCACAGTCCTGAAACATGGATGCACCGTTGTGTCGCGTTGTGAGCCCTCCTCCGCAGGGAAAGCAGGACACCCGCCCGGCTTCCGGCTGGAATGTTCCAGCGGGGCACGGCAGACAGGGCTTGAAGCCATCAGGGGAGTATTCGCCGGGTGAGCACTGATCTGGAGGAGGAAGGACACACTTGCCTTAACCCCTACCTTAGGGCTGAAGGGAGTTTGGCACCCAGGGCCTGCAACTCTAACATGCAACAGCTCCTCTCTTCCCCAGGGAAGGGTGGGCCTGGGATTCAGAACCAAACACAGGCAACTCACAGGACTCGTTGCATATGCTGCACCCTGTCAAAGTGAAATGGGCAACTTCTGGTGCTGCTCAACTCCTCTGTGAGCTGCTAGGGATCTTAGGCTTTGTTGCAAGGCTACCACAGGTGTGTCCAGCAATCTCTGCTAATCTGTATGGTGTGAGCACATAGTCAATCACTAACCCCTCTTTCCAGCTAAAGAGTCCTTGGACCCCTCCAAAATTAAACGATCAACATGGAAACTGAGATGCCAAAAAATGTACTTACCGTTTCCTAACAGCATTTTTTTAATATTAATGATTTTTGGAATATCATAAACACTGATGTTGCCAAATTACATGAGAACCTCAAGCACAATATAGACTTGTGCAAACTTACAAACCTAAGCAGAACACACTCCTCAGACTCTAGCTAGAGAAATTCTCCTGACATTCCTCTGGTTCTGGGTCTCAGGTAGCATTATCTGTGCTCTGAATTGCTGTTTTCTATATGGTATGTAGATATCATTAACCTAAGTAGACTGAATTTACTTAAACGAACACCCTGATATTATGTAAGAAATTCAGGAATATTTATGGGTACCACAAAAAAAAAAGTTTTTCAAACTTTTCACAAAACAACTAAAATTTCCATGCCAGTACTCAGTAACCACTCTGCTTTGGAAGGCACAAAATACTGCTGCAATTCAGCTGCACTGAAAAATCCTTTCCTTTTAAAGAGCTGTTACAATAATAAACTGTTAGTTTTAGTTTATAGCTCCACTAAATCACTCACTGAATAGCTGTTTTGTTAGGAAGTTAAATTGGCCTTGGCTTCATTTCAGGATATACGACTAACAACAAGCATGGCATTAACTACCGGTCATGATCAATGATGAAGAATTTAGTTTATGGCTGATACACTTGGTGGAATAGTGAGCACTCCAGCACTCTTCTTCAGCTTAAAAATAAAATAGAGCTGGTTAAGCATTGCTCTGTAGCTCATCAGTGAAAGCTAACGGGGAAGGAGACCCTCTCAGCTCTTGGTTCCGATTTGTCCACCACATATCACTTCTGCTCTCATAAGGCAACACATTCATTTGCCCCCTAGCTTTTCAAATCTTTCTTGTTTTATAAACATTCCTACAGAATGCTCATCTCTGTACTCTGTGCAGCTCAACAAATATGAATGAATTACAGCTTTCATTGCAACACTTCTAACAAGGCAGGGAGAGAGCACTGTTTTCATTTCAGTGACAATGAAAGACATCGAGGTTAGTAAAGGTGATTCTGAGAGGTGCCTACTGACTTCAGGAACCTAGAGTTAAGGAGAAGTCCAGAAATATAAAAATTACTCTGAGTAATACCTAAACCTGAATGCTTCAGGCCCTTAAATTTGCCACTTTCTCTACATGACTACAAAAAGTCAAGCTTTCATAAGCTGCACAAGTGTCCAGACAGCTTGATGTGCAAACAGGTCTCCTGTGGATTGCTCCTAATTCCTCCCCACCTTCAATTCGGAGATCTTTCGAAAGGCTCTATAAACCCACTCCAGTACAAAGCAGAGATGATGAGGAAGGCTTGATGCAGAAACTCACAGCACTTACCTGGGCCCAATTTACCATAACAAACAGATCTAATTGACATTAAGCTCAATTATACGAACATTCATACAGAAAGAGCACATGAACACAGAAATCATCCCACGGAAATCCATAGGACTGTGCATGGAATTAGGATGGCACAAATGAGTCCCCTCTTAAGAAAACAAAACAAACAAAAATAATCCTCATCTAAGGCAAATTCAATTCTTGTCAGGGGATTTGTTTAAATAAAGCTACCAAGTTTATGAGCCTCATCTCACAAAAACAGAAACTGCACGGCCCCTTCTGATACAAGGGAGATGCCCACTCCGAAACAAGAGCTAAAGTCTTGCAAATAGCAACATTAAATCAGAGTTCCATGGCTGGCTTTGCTCTTTTTCAGCAACCTGCTTGCTTTGCTCCACATGAACAAAAGAACCAATTGCCTTCACTAGACTTCATTTCTGCAGCCACTTGCTTTGTCTGTCTTCAATGCCCATTAAAACCCTGGTCTCGAATCTCATGCAGCTGTTTTAGGAGAAAAAAAATATATATGTGAAAGCTTTTCTGATGCAAAAACATGAAAGAAAAGAAAGGGGGGGGTAAAAAAAAAAAGAAAGAGGGAGGCCCACAGGGAACCAGGATTAATAGTTACAAAGACATTTAAAGGCTCTTCCCCTCTTTTCAACACATTAGCCTTTGAGCATTTGCTCCTATAGACAAATGCTGTAGTACTCAGTGGCTAAGAAGGTGAACCTCAAAGGAGGTCATGATCCACCATCTCACCATTTTCTTAAGAACCATGCCTGACTTTATAAGCAAAATCACAAACAATTGATGCAAACTTAGTGAAGCAGCATCCTTGAAGCTATTGTTTTTTAGCAGTACATGCACTTCAGTCACATGAGATTGTGATGTATCTTAAGGATTTATGCCTGAAATCTCTGATTGTGAGAGCAAGCAGGTTAGCAGGCAGAATAGCCATGTTTCTGCTATTTTATAATACACTGGATACACACAGGCAACCTACTTGGCATATTCAGAAAGATGAACTGCCTTGGAAATGATGCCTAATCTGTTTCTGGTGCCTCTCGAGTTTTTATTCTGCACTGTCTCCCACTGTGGACAGTAAGAGTTAAAACAAAGTAAATTGAGAGACCAACTGTAGTTTAGCTTAGTGCTGCAATTGCAGGCTGGTTACGTAAGGAAAAAGCTGCTAGAGCAGGCACTGTGCTTTCCTTCTTACACAGATGCATCTAATGTTTCAGACAGTGCTCTGCCAAGAGGAATTTGTCACAGGAAGAGCACCAGGACAGGAACTGTCTGAATCAATAAAGCTATATCTAACCTTGTATGCAAGTTTTTTTTTAATATATATATATATGTATATATATATATATAGAGAGAGAGAGAGAGAGAGAGAGAACTGAATCCTGTACTCTTAATATCTGCATCATAGATGACTTGCAAGACCTTAAACTTGCTTTGTTCCCTCACTGCTTTCAGGCCAGACTAGGCAAAATCCTTTTCCAAAGTTCTCCACCCATCCTGAGATCACATCCACCAATCACACTGAATCCATCTGCTCACCTGATACCTCTTGCTATAGAGCCATCTTCTCCCTAGAATCATTACCATTCTTACATAAACAGGAGCTCAACCCTGTCCAGTTCTCAGCAGCTCTTCAAAACAATCAGATTCAACAAACAAATTTACTCTCTACCCGTATCTTTTTCCTCTTCTTCTACTCTATTTCCCTTCTGTTCTCTTCTTCCCACTCTGTTTTTTAGCTACTTCTGACTGATAGTGAAAGCAGCAGCAGCAGCTACCACTTCATGCTGCCTTTACCATACTTGCTGGGACAGTTTTCCTGAGAAAATGAAGTTTACATAATAACACTGCCCCTGAGTGCTTTGTGGCTCCTCAGCAACTAGTGAACTTTGTCAAACTTCCGGCAATTTGATGAAGAAGTCAGAGAGGTTTAAAAGATACTAAGTTTCTATAAATTTCATCAAAATACGTGTGGAACATGCAAATGAAGGACAGAGAATCCCATAGTATCCAAGGAAGAAAAAGGCTGAGGGAAAGTTTCATGCTCATATGACGTGACAAGGATATGGTTTTGACAGAGGTTTCAAACATCACCAGTTAATTCTTCTGTTACATGGATCCAAGTTTTTCAAGAATTATCAAAGCCAGGCAGGAAAATCTATTCCAAGGCTGAATGGGTTGCTGCTGGAAGATGTGCTAATTCAGTCTGACAACCATTTTAAAGGCTTGCTGATTCACTAAAGCACTTACATGCTGCATACTCTCTGCAGCCTGAATTAGCCGTCATGGCTGTTAGCGCCCTGTTAAGATAACATCTGACCCTTCTCCTTAACTTTTGTGCTTTGGAAGCATTTATCATGGGCTGCATTATGGTGGTGCCCTCCAGTGCCATGATAATTAAGATTTGCTCAGTGCTGGCCTATAAAACCCTCTATTCTCCATGAATTTATAACTCTGTCAGAAAGATTCTCCAGCACTTAAAGCTTAATCAACAAAGAGAATGCAACTAGCAAAACCTGCTCAGCCTTTTCTTTGGAACAAGGGAGAGAGAAAATGCTCGCAGGCCCAGAAACTGCTACGCTACATATTAAATGTGGTCTTTCATAAATTACATCAGTAATCTTAAAGCAATTGGTGTCTGATGTTAAACCAAATTTTCTACCTTGTAACTTACCATGGGCTGTGCATCATTTAGAAGAAAACACAAAGCACTGAGTTCTTGTTCTACTCTGTAATACAGCAATTACTAATAGTAAAAAAAGATAGAGAAGGGCTATTATCAGCACAAACAGCAGCCCCTACAACTCCACACAGCCATCTTCCTTCCCAGACAAGCTTCCCACTATCCCTTCACACTCATCAGACCTGAGCAAAACCAGCAAAACAGGCACGATGCTCTGTTCCCAATTTATGTTTACTCACCACATCTGTTACCCACATGCAACTGTCCTACGCCACATGATTCCTGTGGCTCCGATAGCTTGAGAGACTTTCTCGCCACTTCATGGTCCATTCCGGAGACGCGAACACGGAAGTGGTCCCTGCTGACCGTCTTCCGTAAGGTTCGGATGGTTTTACGGAACCTCTTTTCAGTCTTTTTTCGTGCACAGCGCACATCACACGTATCTGAAAAGCATCACAGGGGAAAGCTACAATAACTGACCATGCACAGAAATCCACCCAATCGAAAAGACCAGCTAGTGCATATCACTGAGAAGGCAACTTCTGTGAACAAGTCTGACATCCTTAAGGACAACATCAGCAGCCCACGGAGAAGAAAAAAAAATCCAAAAAAACCCACCAAACAAACAAAAAACAACAGAACAACAACAACAACAACAAATCTTTAATCTACAGGCTTCTCTCTGATTTTAAAAACCATCACCATCCTTCATCCTTTTTGAAGCAGAAAAATTAGTTTTCAAAACAGGAGATACTTTTATTATTATTTTGCATAAAGATAGAAATGAAAAATACAGAAATTAAGGAGCAAATGGTAAGAAGCTTCAAACTGCACCTTGGATTATTTTCCAACCAACCTGTCACCTCCTTATGGCTTGTTTCAAGCTCAAAGTCCGCAGTGATAAAAATTTCTCTAGTTGCTGGCAGTCTACTGAAGGGTCCATGAACTTTCTTGCCAGAGCTGCATGTTAGGTTTACATAGCGGAAGCTCTCCATTACTGAATTATGTCTCTCTGTATGAACAAAATTAAAGGAAGCAAAAGCTTGGCCAGCTTATTATTGGACATTCACCAGTGCTCAAATATATTTTGTTTTAAAAATTTCAAGGGGAACAAATGATTAACTCCAGATACTGCTAAATGAAAAATATGGACAGTTTCTTAACTGGCATATTCTCATACAGGATCACTGCTAGGATCAGAGCTAGCTGCAGTGCTCAGCCTTCTTCCCCTGGGTTTTGCTAGCAGGGTTCCAACAAACTGCCTCTGCTCCATGCAAAGCATTTTAAAACCATGACACTGCCTGCACCAAGCAGGCCACTCAAGGGGAGTTTTGTACTCAGGTGAAGCATATGAAAAACATGTTGGCTTATAATGGTGTGTCAACTAAGTAGTGCTTGCACATACAGGGCATTAGGAGACTATTATCAAGGTCTGCACGAGGAAACAAGATTTAACTAATGAAGTCTCCCAAATAAGCTTTGGTTTGGAACACATATTCATCACTGAGCATCTAGCATTATTCACTGCTGTTACTTTTTTAAGGACAAAGCAAATGATGTGCTGATTCAACTTATTATTTAGGGTTTTTCTGTTTATTGAGGGTTTTTTCTGTTTGTTTGTTTTATTTTAACATGTGTGCTTCTCCTCATTTTCTGCTGACTTTTTAAGTTCCCAAACTATACTTTCTGCCTTGAAACAGATGGAAGAGCTGACCTCACTGTCCATCTGGGGCTCCCGAAGTATAAGAGGAAAAGAGGAATGATACTTTGGCACCTGAGTCAGGATAAGAGAAGAGGCCAGGGTCAGCTCCTCTGAGACATCAGACAGCAAGGAAGAGGGAGAAAAAGAAAAGAAGGAGAAAAAGAAGGGGTACAGAAAGAAAAGAAACTCATCAAAAGCATGAAAAGCATAGCTGGTTTTACTCAGAACACACTTTACTGGAAATGGTTCAAACAAAAAAAGAGGAGGACTTTCGTAGAGAGACCTCCCTATATAAACAACCTTTATGGTTGTCACAGGGAAATCCTGTCACTCCAAACTAGTGCTGTAATTCTGGCTGGGAAGGAGCATGGTTGACGAGATCAGTAGAGAGCAGAAATGTTACAGCCCCTCTAGTGCTTTTCTTATCGTGCACTTCCTACCAGTAAGGCACTTGACCCTAAGCTATGACTCTAATCTTCTTACCTTCATTTTTATGCTCATACCTGTTATCATCTGTTCCAGACCTTCTTGAAACATCTCAGTCTTTTTCAAACTACATTTGCCTTCAGATAACTTAAAGGTTACGCTTATCTTGATGGCTGAGGTATCTTCAGGAAGAAATAATGGCATGTTATTATCAAAAATTACTGAAAACTTTGGATAAGCCTAATGTCACATCATAATGATGACTTCAAAAATGCTGATATAAAGTGCAAAATGGTCACCATAGGAGACCTAAAGAAATGCCAGCCTCTTTCTGTTGTGAAGCTGGTTCAGAACTGGAATTGGAGGAAAGTGCTTTGTTTTGTTTTTCAAACTGAGATCAAGTCCAGGCCTGCTACTGGGTAAATTGTGCAAAGGTTGGGTGAAATCAAAGGAAATACTTTAATTCATTTAAAAACTGGCTTATTTTCATATAAAATAGAACTTCTATCCATCTAGCTTCAAATGCCTTCTAAACTTCACTGTCCAGTATCTCAACCTCTATATATAACACACACATTGTTTGTTGCCAGTTGTCCAATTTGGGTATCTAAAAACAAGCATGACACTCCAAGGCCCAGCTGTTCATTTCCTTACTGATCCTTTTCACCTTTCTTGGTTTTAAGTCTTAGTTTAGGTGATGCTGATGAAGCAGTACAAGGAATATCAGAATTTCCTGCTGTAATCAGAAAGTGTTTTCACTTTCTTACAAAAGAAGAGGAAAAAAAGAGTGAGTAACACAGAAAGGAAAAACAGGCAGAAAGTTACTACACCCCTATCATTGTCTATTAAAATTATCCAGACAGATCGTGCAACAGGTAAGTCTAATAATTACCCAGCCAAGTGGATGCATTTGTATTTTGCTGCTTTTTCTTAAGCTGAGAAGAGCTGCCACAGGTAAGGGTGTAGGCATCCTGTGTTCCTAACAGACAGACCATATACACAGTAAAGACACAGGCACCATGCGGACAGCGTGATACACAAGACTTTCTAAATTTGCTGATCTGATTCATCCTCTCCATGTTTTTCAGTTCATCCTCTCCATGTTTTTCAGTTATGCTACCCATCAGATACCACAAATTAGTTTGCCTCTCGCCATGCCACAGAGGGGCTCAGGCGGGAAAGCAGCCCATGTCCCGCAGCGAGCGCTCAAGGCCGCGCGCCGGCTCCACCGCACGCAGGCCTGGAACGCCCTCCTGCCACTCGGGCCACTACGCAGTGGCCCAGGGAGCACAGAGAATCCTGCCCTGTCCCCTCCAGTTGTCAGAAGGGAATCTGAGGGTAAAGGGGTTATAAAAGACAGGGAAAGGGGGCCTTCTGGCGACACTGACAGAGATATAGCCCTTCATCTATGGTGAAAGAGGAAAGGTCCCTGCTGATCGCCTGCTTCTTGAGGCTTCCACAGGGGTTAGGAGGTTTGCTACTCTTATACTCTCTACACAATCATATGCTGGATTTTGTTCTTCTTGACTTACCAGTAACTACCCGGACATCCGACGAGCAGCTTAAGAAGCATCTATCACTCCCACCACTCTTAATGCAGCGCAGCAATACTTTGGCTGACATATTATCAGGCAGGGGCTCCTTTATTTCTAAACAGGATAAAACAGACACTCACGGGAAAAGTAAAACATCTGCATACGCTCTAAGAAACAGGTGTGCAGCTGCTCATATAGCTACAATCAGAGAGAACCCATGCAATTCGGTATACAATAAATTCTGTGTGGAGAAAGGAGGGAAGGCAGAACAAAAATCACAGGTGGGCCACACAACCTAAGCCATTTTCTTTCAGGTAAAGTTATCATCAGCAAATTTTCTCATGCAGGGAAACAAAAGAAGATAGAAAGAGGAGCTAGATAAAAAGCACAGGAAAGAAAGCATCAAAAACCCTCAAAGTATCTCCTGTTTTTTTTTTTTCTTTTGCTTTGTTTACTTGTTTCTTACCAGTTTCAAATTCAGTATCACCATGCTTCATAAAACAGTAAAGCAGAATACAGGGAATGGTGATCCATGCCACTTCACTGGAGAGATCAAGATTTTCAGATTTGACCATAACTGCATGGCTGTCAGACACATCAGAAGTAGAAACATATACTTGCTATGCACCTTACCAACACAATCCTTTTTATTCCAGTGTAATTTGTAGTTAGAGTGACACAGGCATTCATAGTCTCCTGCTGTATTAACACATATCTGTTGGCAACCACCGTTGTTGATGCTACATTCATTAATATCTATAGAGGAAAGGTAAAAATAGTCTTTAAAAAGTAATTCTTGCTAAAGTTCTTCATTCCAACAAAGACCACAAGATGTGCACAAACATTGTTTCGTGTGATCTGGGAAAGATTCTGGGAATTCCATCTGGAATCCCCCCTTGAAATAGTTATGCTTTCCTGGAAATGCTTTGCTAAATGTCAAAATAGCTCAAATGTTGCGGGAAGGGAGATGGCAGGTAGCAAAAACTGCAACACACTATGTTCCTTTCCTGAAGTCTTGCTTGCTGATACAGAATATACCTGACATGATGACCCAAACTCTGCTACAACAGAAAAACGGGCAGTTCCCTCCTTTACTACCTCTAAAAACCCTTTGGGAACTCTGCCTGAATTTCTGGTTTTAAAGGTTTGTAAGCAGAAGCGTAAAGTCCAGCTGGGAGTCAGGCCCCAGTGGTACCATTGGGGTCGATCTTGAGGCTGATGCTGTTCAATGTCTTCAGCAACACCTACCTCATGGAATAGAGTGCACTTGCAAGAAGTCTGCTCTGCCAGCACAGCCTAGAGCATCTTTTTAACTCACCTCCACAATGCGTGAAGCCATAGAGGGCATATCCTTTGTTGCAAGTACATTCAAAGGTGCCTGGATGATTGATGCACGTGTGGTCACATGTCCGCTCAAAAGAACATTCATCAATGTCTGCAAGTTTTAAAGGGACACATGAGTATCTTGGGGGCTGTCAAGGCAGGACTTCCCAGCTAAAGACAGCACTTCCCAGCTAGCCAAGCTATATGCACAAAAATGCAGATTTATGTAAACTAAGCAAATAGTCTAGCATAATGAAATAACTTTTAAGAAAAGATTTAGTTTGTCAAACAAGCTTTTTTTTTTTTTTTGGCAAATCGGAAAATTGATGTGATATTTTTAACAATTAAAGTAAATTCTCTCTCTCCTATGGAGAAAAAATGTGCCATCAGAAAGTCATTTCTTAAAACAATATCTGGGCAAGGTCTGCAGGAAATAGATTTACAAAACAACAAAAACAACCAACTGAACAAACAAAAACCCCATACTTTCTTTTTTTCCCCATCAAAAACATGGTGCCAAATTTCTAACCCAACAATAATATGCAGTGCCTGAAGCAAGTCTGCTGAAAAGCACTCATTCCTGATACACACCTGAAAACAGAAGACTGGAATAATTTGGTGATTCTTTTTTCCATTAATTTATTACACTGTATACTTCTTAAATACTATGTCTAAAACTTGCTGAAATATCTCTTTCTAGCAGTGATTTGCTGGCATTTGAGGCATTATAGTCATTTTACATGCATCTTCTTTGTAAAGTATAATTAGTATAAAAAGCTGATCTTCATCTCGGTGAACTGAACAGTAAAATGATGAAATTCCCATTATTTTCTCCCTAAATGTTTATTACACTGTCAGTCCTTCTCAGCCTGATCCGAAAAGGATGAGAAAGCAAACACTAAGGTGAAATTTCTTATTTGTTAAATCCGTTCAACTTTCTGAAATGCACCAGTAAATGTCAGCTGATTATCTAGCAGATTCACTTGCCCAAGTGACTGTTACATACTAGAGCTCTGACAAAACCACAAAGATCATTTTGATAATTAATGTACTTCAACCGTCTAAACAAGTTTGCTCGCTCTATATGTACAAATCATTATATGGAAAAATACACTTTGTAAGCCTCATGGAAAAATCCATTATCAGATGTTTCCGCAGTATTTTTAGGGAATAGTGAATCTAGTCCATAGGCCTATGATTTATGAAAGCACATTTTAAAATATATATATATATTATATATATATGTTATATATATATATATATATTAATAATAAAGCCATGTCTTTTAAATGTCCCATAAAAAAAGCAATTTCACAGCAAATGGTGAACTAGGCAATAAGAGAGATAATGTTGCTATTTCTCCCTGTAAGTTATTTTAGGATCATTAATAGATGGAAAAAAAATGCGTCATCCTCTTGAAGAGCTTTCTAACATGATGCTGTCTGTATTGCCTCCAGATAATAGTTCACTGTGTCAATGAAACATACCTTGTACCATAGTGTCAAGCCAACATAATTTACTCCACAGCTGCTTTAGAAAAAAAAAAAAAAGAAAAAAAAAAAAGAAAAAAAAACACTGAAGCATGGAAATTATTCTGGAGTCCATTATCACTTCATCATTGTAGTAAGTATCCAAGCCAAGATGATTTGTCCTACTTTTATGGCTTCCCCAGTGTACATACCTTGACAAGATTTCTCATCTGTTAATAATTTAAATCCTTTTCTGCAGCTGCAATCAAAACTGCCAACCGTGTTTTTACAGAAATGATCGCAGCCTCCATTATTGGACTGGCATTCATCAATATCTGTAACAAAAGCAGCATTTCAGTAAGTTGACAGAGGGCATTCAAGACAGTTTCACTGCCAGATCCAGAAGACCATCACATCCAATTGGTTGGAGAAATGAGACCGAGCAAGACAACTAGGAAGTTCAGACCCAGCTCCAAGAAGCACCTCGCCCATTCAGCCCCATGACGGTGCTATTTGCTTTAACATATTGCACTCAACTCTGTTTGGGCAAGCGTATTCATAGAAGAACACCTCCCTAAATTCTGTTCAGAAATATGTCGACATCCAACAAATTAGGCATGAAGAGTCCAACCTTTTTTGCCTGATAGAACAGCCTAACATGTAATTATTTGAAAACATGCTAACATATTACCTCCAAGTCTCTTTGTTCATTTCCAATACTCTAATCATCCTTAGAGCTGCTTGGACCAGCATAGATAATTCCACTCCTACTTCCATGTTTGCACTCTCATGTTCACTTACAAACTTTTGTAGTACCCAGCTGCCTATAGGAAGCATAAAGACCGTGGGACTATGTGCTTATAAAACCATGTGTGACTACATCTCCCAATACTCACCTCTGTCACATGCTGCCCTCTTACCAGCTCCCCAAAATGAGGCCACAAATGAGGCAGGGAAACGAGGAGGGGCAGAACAGCAGAGATGCTCTGCATACAATGCGTTTGACACAGCAGAAGGTCCTCACAAGGAAACGGTGCAGTCTGACCTGGCTGCAGTGCACTCTCATATCTCATCATGCACCCCAGCTTTCCGCAGGACACCGGTGATAAATGCACTTAGAGCAAGGGTAGCTACACGCTTGTCCATAAGCACTGAACTCACCTTTACATGTCTTCCCATCAAACTGGAGTGCGAATCCAACAGGACAGCTGCAGTGAACTCCGGTCGATGTATCTTTACAAGTACGATCACAGCCACCGTTATTTACTGCACATGTTTCTAACAGACAAAATATGGCTAAAGTTCGCTCAGGAATATTATAAGGGAAACAAGAAATATCATATGATACAAGGCAGGCTTCCAGGCATAGTGGTATTTGGCCACATTTAGCCTAGCACACACGAGCAAATACTAAATACATGTGTTGGCAAAATCTCTCCCTCAGCTATTCCCATTTTTTTGTGGGAACTCTACAAGTTTGCACATTCTTTTTGGATAGTCTTGTCCTTAAATGCAAATTAAACTCCCACCTCCCTGATGATGAACATTAGTCTATCCCCTTAGGCCCATCCTCAATCCTGGTCTGTTCTTCTGACACTTCCTACCAGTTCTTGGACAGCTGGTTACACTCAGCATTATTAAACCATGCATCTTAAATTCTTTCCTGCCCACTATTGCACGCATTGTGCTCTCACTGAGGGTCACGTCCGTACAGTATCATCCTTCAGCCTTGCAGCCCAGGTGCCATCTTAAATTCAAAGATTTTTCTAACTTCCTATACACAAACTGTGTCTAAATCCTGCCAATCCTCTCCAGGGAACCCTAAATGCAGCCCTCGCTTTCCAACCAAACAGAAACAGCTCACACTTCGTTCCTCCTCTTGCGCCTCAGTCAGTCTAACAACCATTTCTCTGGCTGGACAAATACAATTTTATCCAGTACATATTGATTCTAAAAGCTGCTATCAAGTTAAAGATTATTGTTTATTTTTTTTT
>NW_010589488.1:0-18635 GCF_000705375.1 Tinamus guttatus
GTGGAAGGGTTCTTCTGCCATCTCGAGAAGGGACCTGTTTCCATTCTTGATCGTCCCTCGATACTGTTAATAATACATCTACTGTAGATGTAGAATGATGCTATTTGTGTGTGGGTTTTTTATCATTATTATTGATTACAAAAAAAAAGCATTTCTTATGAGACTTCTGTCACTCCTGCATGTATGCTAGAGTACAGTTTGACACACGCAGGCTGACAGGACTACTTATTTTACAAACAATTAAACAAAAGCTCACTGCAAGTGCTTCATCCCACTGATTTTTCAGTGGTAATAGTTGCTGCTTTATCAGTGTGAGAACAATATGGTAATTGTTTTGCTCTTCTCACACTCCTCTGAATTCTAAGACCTCCCAAAAATAGGGTAAATGAGAAGTAACTTGCTGTCCAAGCTTGTGGTCATCCAGTCAAGTTTCTCTACTTGTTGTCTTGGAGAAACTAATTTAACCAGAGTATATCAGCTGTTTTTTGTCTTCACCTTTAATGTTTTTTTCTCTAGAATCATGCCTTCTTGTTATGATGATTAAATCTTAAATAGAACTAATAAATCAAACATAGATTGCCCAGAAAGCTGTAAACAAGAAAAGTCAGTTTATACGGTTCCCTGTATTTTAGCTCAGAGTCATAGTTTAAATCTTTAATATTAAATATTCAAAAGTTCAGTTTATATGATATGAATTTATATTTTTCCCATTCAGCAAGCAGTTCATTGCATATTATCTGCAAAGAAGTAGATCTCCCTCCTTGTTAACTGATAAAGATAGCTAAACATTTGTTCGCTTTAGGCACTTCCACTGTATTTGTGCTTAGTTGCCATTCTAAGCACATTAAAGAGTACCAGTATCAAAAGCTACTCATTTTATTCAGAGCAAACAGTTTGTTCTTCCTTTCCCTTATCTTCATTAGCTGATTTTAAATCATTTGGGAAGGGGCCAAATGGTCTTTATTAATTTGGTCAGTGCACAGGAGCATGCTTGTCAACTGAATAAAAATGAAAAGAGAAAAACATCTGCCAGTGGCTTCCCTCAGAACTTGCGAGGGGATGCCGTGCTACCTATTCTAGAGCTAAAAAGGTCATTTCTCTGGGTGACCCTGCGTGTGCAGGGGTTGGACTAGATGATCTTCTTACCCACAACTTTCATATTACCAACAGATCACCTACTGAAAATTGAATTAAGCATTGAATTTTCTTCTAGTTGTGCAACAAGCTTAAGTCTGCAAAAATAAAATAAGCTCTGCCTTCTGAATTTGTCTGGTAACAGTGTAGTACTGTTCCACCTAATCAAAACTTAAAATACTTCTAAGTGGTTGCGAAGTGTTGCAATTTGAAAGCCATAGTGGTGGTGGTGGGGGGGAAGGAGCTATCAAATCAGTATCAGATTCACAAACAGTCCGTGGACCGTAGGTCCGATCCCCTTCCTAGGAGCAAATCGAGTTCCCAAATAGCGTAATCAACTATAAGCTCAACCCTGGCAGTATCGGATTCACGAACAGTCTGTCAGCTGTAGGTCCGATTGGCTCCCCCACAACAAGTAGCCGAGTTCACAAACAGTCTGATTTATTCAAATGCAACATTTACAAAGCAGGTTTCGGATGTCAGTACAGGAAATTGTCTACTACAGCATGGGGTTTTTAGGTAGCTCTGATGTACAAATGTGCAATCATCACTCACCCCAGAAGGTGGGAGAGGGCTCTCAGTCTCGAGTCTCCTCAGGCGGCGTCCCAACCCGAGGGGTGGAAAGAGGGGGATCAGTGCATCGACTGATCCAAAATTTATGATGGAATCTTCCCTCTCACTCCTTAGTCTCCTCAGGCACCGTTCCAGTCTGAGGGGAGGAAAGGGGGCTCTGCCCGTTGACTGACCCAGGAATTAGGATGGATTCTTCCCCCCTCGTTTTCATCCTTAGTTCACCTTTTATGCTTTTCTTTACATTCAGGTGGAGCTTGAGTGACTATGGTCATACTTAATATTGTTATTGATTGATGAAAAAGTTTCTCGCTTTCATTTAAAGGTACAGACAACCGAAAATCCAGAGCGTGTGCCCAGTGAGGGGTGGTTGTACCTCGGAGGTGGGTAACTTTTGGGATGGAGGTGTGGTTTGGACATTATAATGAGCAAAGCTCAAGCAAAGTTCATCTGAAAGGAGTGCTTTGCCACCCTTGCTGGCTCAGCACCGGACATGCTATCCTGTATCTCCCTTTGGACAGCTACTGTGCGGCTTATCAGCAGCCCAGCACAGGGAGTGCAACAGAGCTTGGCCGCGGTGTCTTCACTCCGCTCCATCCTCCGTCACTCCCCTTTGCAGCTGCGAGGAGGGCAGGTTGTGCTGCCCAGGGAACCGTGGAGGAGCTGAGTCCGTAGGTACCAACCGTCCTGAAGGGGCAACTGTGTTATCACCCCAAGCAGGCTTTTGTAATGCCAAAACTTTGGTTAGGCCCTAGTTTTCCTCTCAGTTCCTGCTTTCAAACAATTCTTCCACAGTGGTAGATTCCTGTGGCTTTTTAAATCTGATCTCACTTGCTGAAGTAAGTAAGCCTTAGATCAAAGAGAAGTGTCATACATTGATCTTTCTTCCAGAGCCTCTGCTTTTATAAATCCATAATGTGATGGAATGGCGAATGCAAAATGTATACCCTGGATGCACATTAGATTCAATTGCACTAGAAACAGTGGTTTATCTTTTTATCTTTATCATTATCTTATGTGATCTGCCATTGTAGGATTTATCGGTTTTGACCTATGCTTGCTCAGCATGTGTAGGTGTTTTTGGGGTGCTTGTATGTGTAAATGAGGACTTTTCTCTCTTTGTGAACAGAAGAATTAAACATGTTTGGGTTCTTTACATGCATGGCAAATGTCCATTTTTACCATGGATACCCACGCGTGGGAGTAGGTAGGGAGTGATTGAATGCATATTGAATGCATATGAATGCAGCTATATTAAGCTGCAAGTGTGGCCATGCTCTTGAAAAACCACCACCAACAACAAATGAGCAAAAAAACCCCAAAACTACTTGAATGTTTCCATGATTAAAACTCAGAACAGGTTACATAATTGAAGATTTCTTAGTTCTTGAGTCTCTTCTGTAATCTGGGATATTTTAGGGGGTTATGATGTAAAGCTTAATTTTCTTTAGTGTGCATGAAACTTAACTGTTTTCAGGGACTGTGTTGCTGCTTTGACTTTGAATTGAGACAAATATTGATTAGGAGAAAGATGTTTGCGTGAGACTTGAGTGTTTAGCATAATTCTGCTATGTGCTGCCCATCAATAAGGTACAGTACTGATTTTTTCCTTCAGCCTTCTTTCTTGCTAATTTTTCCTTTCTGTGAAACAATTTAGAACTTAATTTCTTGAGCAGAAGGCTTTGGCCTGAATTCGCATAATGATGTGAGATTGTTTCTGTTGGAGGCTGAAACAACAACTACATTTTAAGATTATATATTAGGAAATGTTTACATCTGTAGCAGAATCCTTTCACCGTTGGCATTTCAAGTTGGGTGCGTTAGCCATTAAAGCTTTGAGGAACTACGCTTAGTTTTTTGAATGGTAGTTAGAAAAATGACAGCCTTTTGCAGCATGGAAGAATAGAGATTTTGAAGGATGGGAAAATTCCGTGTGTGCATCTTATAATCAGTTTCTTCTCACTGAGACAAAGCACTGCTTCTCTGCCTCTGAACTGCTCCAGCCTCTTTTCTTGTATGTTTTTTTTTTTTCCTCCTGTTCAGGATGCTCCGTACCAGTGGAGGTGCCACCCCCTTCCCTCCCTCCCAAACCTGCCAGCTACCCATGAGTTTCAATACGTGGGCTGTTAGCGCAGAACCCTCCCGCAGTAGGAGTGACCACCATAAATCGTGCTGACAGCTTTTTAATGTTCCTCGACCCAGGCATTGTCGCCTGAGCTCAGGCACTTTGAGTGTGTTAGTATTCAAGAGTGCTGGTCTTGAATACTTAGGTATGTGCTCATCTAAGGCGCAACCAAATCAGACTGAAGTCAAATGGGAAGGCTTTTAAATCTGTCTGAGGAAGACCCTGCCTTATTCTGCCAGTGCAGGTCCTAGGGAGTGGGCAGTGGTAGTCTGAGATGCTGATGCTTTCATGTCCTGTCCCAAGCGAAGTCTCTGGGCAGCACGGTAACTCATCTGCAGCATGCGCTGCGGAAGTAGTCTCCAGTGTTGGCCGTGCTTGGCTACTCTTTTCAGTGCAGATTTGAAGAGTTCCGTAGCATATGGGTAGTGTGAGCTCCGCTCTGTAAGTTTTGGCGTTGGGATTGAGTATGAGCAGATGTTTCTTACTCACCTGAAAAGCAAACTGCTTAAACCTGACTCAATCTGCTGCTTGCTGCGAGGAGACTGTGACTTCTGCGCTTTACCTTTTAAGTGAGCTGCTGTTAGAGACAGTACAGGAGCCCTTGAATAACTCATCGTAGGCAATGCAGAAGAGGGAGCCATGGAAACCTTTCTCAGACAGGTTCTCTGATGCATAAATCTGGTGCTTAAGCTTGTAAATAAGTGATGAAATG
The DNA here is from genome assembly GCF_000705375.1 of Tinamus guttatus. The sequence continues at coordinate 4,542 of NW_010589488.1, forward strand.
ACTGTAAGGAATGGTTGGGGGTTAGTGTTAACAGCTGATCTGTAAGTCTTTTACATAAATGCAACTTAGCATATCAATCTCCATTGAGATTTCCATGCTCGTGCTACAGCTTATCAACATAACTTGTTCTATGCTTATATACTAACTAAATTTCAGATTGTCTGATGTGTAGAATTAAAAAACACTGGCACTGCTTAAGCTTTTATGATGGTGGAAATGACACGGGGTCTTGTTGCGAGACCAGCTTGCTTGGTTGGAAACATTGCTTTATCTATGTTTATGCAACTATAGTTATATTTTTCTGTTGACTATAACATGAGATCATTACCTAAGGCTACAGTACTGCTTAGAGGTTAGCAGTGATCCTACAAATAAACTTTGGGCTGTTCACTAGGCTAAACTTTGTGTCGAACAGAAGTCTAAAATTGATGGCTAAGCTGATTCTCAATGAATCAGAATCAATTCTTAATGATCTCAATTCTCAATGGAACAATGAATCAATTCTCAGAATTGATAGGAGCCTCAGAGGGAAACACTAGCACAGCACAGGCTGTCTAAATACCATATCTTCAGTTGGCATGGAAGTGAAGAGTATAATGGCCCCTTTTCAGTAGAGAAGCTTCATCAGATCAACCACAAAAGTTGGGCTGTTAGGTCTGCTGACGCTAAATCCTTTCCTCTATGAGGGATTTGGATGGGTCCTGCAGAAGTTCAGAGGAGCAGACTCTAGCATATTCCAGAGACAGAGCATGAGAATGTGCCTGAACTAGACTTTTGTCAGGCTTTATTTTAAGATAAGATCTCTCAGTTGAAGTATAAATGTTGACTTGAAGAGGGGGCTTCAAATTTATTTTTCCTGACTCCTGGTGGCCCTTGTTTGGAGAAGCTGGAGCCCTTCTCTGGACCTGAGTGAATTGGCAGGATGGACGTGATTAGGAGAGCGTGCAGCTTTGTGAGCCATCTTGAAAGCTTTAGGTCTCTAGGCACTCAAGCTGGTGGCTCAGGATATGCTACAGTATTGAGAACTTAATATGGATGATGGTGGTGGTTGGGCACTTTTTCAGTTTTTCTCTCTACTTCTCAATGAATGATTATTTTTGTGACTGGACGATCTGCTCTTTTAGGGGAGTGTTATCTCAATAGTGGTGTTAACCTCACTTACTGCTATTGTAAGAAGAGACTTTGTCTGCTCCTGACAGGACCTGCAGCCTCCCTATAGGGCTTGGGTAGGACATCTCAGGATATCTTTCCATAGTCTGTTCCTGAGTATTTCTAGGACTTTAAACAAGGACAATAGAAAAGAAATCTCTGAAATCATTTCCTGTTTTGTGCTTTGTTATAAAATGAGTGTTTTATATGCATCCATAGCTGCATGCCCTGTGGTTCAGTAGCACTTGCCAGTGTCAGTTGTGCTATGAGAACATTAAAGAAAAGCATATCTGAAATAAAACTAGAGAATAACGAGGACTCAAATAGTAAGGTGAAAAGATACATTAAGTGTTTCTAGGTTAGGATTGCATCATTCTGGTTCCTTTTTTCCAGTTTGACTGCTTTGCTTTTAACACTGGCTGCAAGTTGCTTCACTTCTCACACTCAAGCTGCTTCTGGCAAATAAATGTCAATGCTGTAATCACACAAAAAAGCATCAGGTACTTGTGAAGACACGTGCCAAAGAACTTGGCTGTGATAAAGGGCCCCAAGGGAAGCTGAGCTGTATGAAAAGGAAGATGAGCAGGGACTAGAGCCAGGCGGGCTGTTGAGGACTGATCTGTTCCTTCCTTCTCCTCACTAACCCCTTGCAGGCATCTGCCCACTCTCTCTCCTCCCTGCCCTTTTTGGGAAAGTCCAAGTATGAGAATTCAGAAGCAGGAGCATAATATAAGGTGTTACAAACTTCTAAAGCTGACTGCTTTGAAATGCGATTACAATGAAAATATTTATACTACTTTTTGAGTCAGGATTTCTGACAGCACTGTATTTCTTATTGCTGTTGATGTGTGTTTGCAACTAACTGTGTGGCAGCGATTGTGTCCCTTGGCATTCCTTGTCCTTGTCCCTAAGCGCCTTGTTCCTGGGGCTGTTCCGTGGAGTTCTTGCGTGCCTTCCTGCCTTGCTGCTGGTGCGTGGCATGAAGCTGTTGTGCATGGTGGTGTGGCACCCTGGCCGCACACGTGTGCTTCCTCAGCCGGCATACGCAAAACTCAGCACAGCAGCCGTGCTGTTGGATGGAGGGTGGCTTTGGGAGTCCGGGCTGCCTGCCCAGATGATTTTGTGTGGTTACATATTTTTGGTTAAATGCATGTGCTAATAGCTCTAGTTTCTGTATTAGTTTTGTAAAATGAGAACATGCATGCAAACTGCATTCCCTTCAAATGGGAGCTGGAAAGCCTTGCTAATGTCAGGGCTGGTATTTGTTTAATCGACTTTGGCTGGCATAGCGTGTTCTTACAGGAAAACAGGCAGGAACCCTAAGGACTATGGAGCTTGTACCTAAGAAACAGGTCTGTTTCCCTTGTCCTTTAACGAATAGTTGGAACAAAAGCACCTTGAAACGTTAAGGACAAACGCGAACATCTGAACATCCTGGGGAGGAGTGTGCCACAAGATGTTGTGGAGCTCCCAGCTTTGATGGGTTATGACGTGAGTCAGTTAAATGCTGATGGTTTTGAGGAAACCAAGTATTAAATGTAAACTTGGCTGTATCTTTATTCTACTGAAACCGTATATTGAATGTTTTCTTATGTACAAAATATTTGTCTGTTTTTCCCGTATATGGGTCTCTTCTTGGAAACGGCTAGCTACCCACTAGTAAGGAAACATTTAGGCCCTAGCTGGAGGAGGCTTGTGAAGTTGTTACAACCCAGATAACTGCAGGGTGGTTTTGGGACTCGAGGCTGCTGGCTCTCCTGTCTGTGTTTTGTGCCTTCCTGTTGCCGATCGCTTGTGAGGTGGCTCTGGAATGGCCGGGAGGTCGCTAGGAGACCTGTGTGCGCACGGGCCCGTCGCCCTGGATCCCTGTCGCGTGTCCTCGGCGCAGGCCTGAGCGGAGCCTGTCTCTCGTGGAGCGCCCGGTGGTGTTGGAGCTGCCGCTTGGCGCCTTTGCAGGCCTGGTGGCGGTTGAGGAGACGCGTTCTCGGTTCTAGAGTCCGTTGGAGGGAGTTTGTGTCTGAAACTTGAGTGTTGGAGTCAGAAACCTCTTACCAGCACTTCCTCCTTCCGCTGGGAGCGGAGTGTCCTGTAGACTGAGTGGTTTCTAGAGGAAAATCCTCAGGTAAGGTTAAGCAAAAGTACTCTGGGATGGGGCAAACCACAGTATTGTTCTAATAGTCAAATGACGGAGCTGAAAATTGAATTCCCTTGGTAGTACCTTGCTTTTTTACAGTTTATTTATTACGAAGATATAACATAAGACGGAAAGTCTTGATCCTAGCAAAGGGCAGTTCCCGGCTGCAGTTAACTCTGACTGACCACTGTTACAGGCTGCAGAACTTAAGGCTCAGGCTTTGTGTGAAGCAGTTGCTTTAGATGCCTCATTACTTTTATTTTTGTGAAATAATTTTATTAAACAACTTTACACTCTGTATGAAAAAAGTCCAGTTAAGAGAGCAGTTTCACATTTTTAAAAAAAAAAAAAAAAAACTAGGTTAACTCCACCAGTGGTGCATAGCCACAGAAATCATGAATTTCAAAGCTTTTAGAGCAATGCTTTTTCCCTTGTGGGCCCTCGTTAGTAGGGCCTGGCAATAGTGTCTTGTTTGTAGCGTAGCCTACAATGCTCCCGGATCCATCTTCTCACTATCAGCATATAAGAAATCAGCTTCAAGTGGTACCATAGGCAATATAGGTATTTCCAGACATGAAGTCATTTGTAGGGATGAATGAAGCTAACTTCAAAATATTTTTGGTTACACTTCAGATCCACGTAAATCAAGTTGCATATCACTTACGTCAGAAGGTGCCTTGGGCCCCTTCCCTGTGTGTTGTAGTAAAGGCAAAACTTTGTTCTACAGAGGATTTCATGTAAATATTGTTTTACCAATGACAGTTAAAAGAAAACCACGTTGCCTGTTCCCTGGGGAATCATCGAGGAGTACGTTTGGTTTGCAAGAGGAGCTTGTGCCCTTGGTGAAGGCCTAAGAACAAACTGACCTCCTATTAAGAAATGCTCATGACATGTCAGTTAAACTTAGTGGTTCTGAAAACCCCAAGCTGCTTTGACGTGTGCAGATTGTATTTCTCTGGGAGTTGTGACACAAGATTGCTGTCAGCTTGACAGCTGCTTGGGTGTACAATGACTGGTTTCCATAAACTTTGAGTCTCCTTACATTATTGGAGGTCTTCCTCCTACTTGCACTAGAAAGGTCCATTTTCTAACCTAGGCTAAGTCTTTTAGATTTAAATTTCCTAATTTTGAGAACTGAGAAATTAAAAAACATAGAAAAGGACTATCTTTGCTTCCTAGCAGCTTTAGTTTGTGGGTTTTTTTTTTTTTTTTTGACTTCTGAATTGGTAACGATATTTCTGTGTATTAAGGTTACCAATGTAGAATTTTTTTTGCCCATGATTTCTTCCTGTAATTGGGCAGGGAGAGACTGATTTAAAGCTTTCAGTGTTCATGTTCCTAACTCCTCCTATTTTGAAGAGTAAGCTATAGCCCTGGGAATACAGGATATAGTACGATGCTCACTTGGAGTGAGAGCAAAGAGCTGATCCACAAGTCTCAAGTTACATAGTCTGTACCATTTTAAAGACCTGCTGTATCACAGCAGACCCTGGTAACCACCACGTACATATGGTGCTTGTCCACTTATTGGGAGTGCTCCACTTACCTGAGTGGCTGAGGAAAAAGGAAAAATAAAATGAATACTTAGGAAAACAGAGTGAAATTTCATAGTAAAAATATACTGTATTTTCAATTCAAGAAGATTGCTTTAGCAAACAATTGTTAGGAAAAGAACCTGCAGATGTTCCTGCCCTTTTGTAGACCTTGTAGAATTGGCGTGCTAAGATCTACACTTAAACATTTATTAAAACTTAGGTTAAATTACTTGACAGTCACGAGAATCATTGAGATAATCAGCTTTTAATCAGCTGCTGTAATTTAGTATGCAGCTAATTCTTCTAATTTGGAGAGTAGTGTCATACCGAACTCTAAAGAAAGTGTGTATAAATCTCTGAGGTGATAAGATCTATAAATAGAGCCCTAAGAACTGTACAAGTCATCTTTTGCTCTTGATCTTGGCTTATCTGTATTGGAAGAAAGAAATCCGAGTAGTTCTAAATTGCTCTGTTCATCAAGACAAGTGTTGTAGTCATTGTTTTGAGTTGGATATCTATATTTTTATCTGTTCTGTACTCTTCCACTTACAAGTCTATATAGATATCTTTCAGATGGAATTCATATGTTTTGCTATCATTTTCTTGCCAAATTAATAGTATTTAATATAGGTTTTCTTAGCAAAACAGGAATATTTCCTTCTTCAACCAATCAGTGCCATTGTGTTTATAGCCAGACTTCTAACTGGAAAAGTCTGGATTTAAAAGATAAAACAAAAAAAGATGAGTGAAGGTAAGTCTTCTTTATAAGCTCGGGCTTTACAAGGAAGGTACTAAGTACATATGGACAGATGACACAGAATTAAATATATAGATGAGAGTATTTCATATTATTCCTTATTGCTGTTCTGGTTATGTTCTCACTTGGTCTTCAAGGTTTTCCTAGTTTTAATACCTACTTCTTGAAGCCTTCAGGGTAAAGAACCATATTTGAACCAGCTATTGTTAACACAGGTACATTCTTACAGGCATAAATTGTCGGAGATTAACAAATAGTTGCTGACAGAAGACACAAAATGCAGTGGAGTCACTTAAAATGGCGACTGTACTTCTTGAATGCTGACCTTCACTACAAAGCTCCACTGAGGGCAAATCAGGTAGGGCACTATGCTCCCTCCTCCCCTATCTGTACAAACCCTTCTAGGGTTTTTTTTTTTTTTTCAGATTGTTTTGGTGAAACTAAAAGAAATATCCACCTCTCACACTTTATTATCTGTATGTGGAAAAAAATACTAAGCTCTTAAATACCTTGTTGTAGTTCACTTGCAAAACAGTTCAGGACTGGGTTTTCTTTGTGGTAGCCACTGTTGGATTGTTGTGTGGGGGGGTCTGTCAGCCCTGGATGGGAAGGAAGAGATCAAAAAGCCCTTGTCTGCAAGGTGGCTTGTGCTGAGGCTGCATTATTTAAAAACTTAGGAACATATTAAAAGGCAGATGCAGGAAAAAGCAGCATTTTCTGGAACTGTAGATGTTGTTTATTAATTAAATTATTGCTCATTAATTAAAAGAGATGAGGAGATGCACCTACAGGTAATTATCACTAATTTGTGCTTAAGTACACATACACATCATTTGTACACTGATCAAGTGAAGCATTTCTTTCCTAAATCAGACTGTAAATTAACAATGCAATCCCTTCACATAAATAATCTTGCTTTCATCTTGCATTGATTTATGGATCAGCTTCAGCTCCATTGCATGCTGAGAACCTTTTACTCCAAGCTCATTTCATCATGGGTTTATCGCCCTTTTGTTTTGTACCTGCCTTGCATAAATGTTTTTTGATTCCTTTTGATATGTTACTCCTCATGAAAAAGATTTCTCATCTGGAAGCTCTACGGATCAAACGGATTACTTGGCATATTTAATGGTCTAAATAAGGAATAATAAATCGAGAGGTAAATTTTTCTTATGGTGTGTAGTGATTATAGCCTCTGCTCTTAAAACAAGGGTACTGATTTCTGTAGCTGGAATGTCCAGTTACACTTAACAGCACCTAGATGTGCTTATTAGAAAACTCAATTACAAATGCACTTCTCATTTGTTAGCAGAATAAATTAATGGAAATTTTGTAAGTCACTGCCTATTTTTCTCAAACCCTGTATTATGGTCAAGAGCTTCTTGCTGTACTTGGATTTGTGGTACATACAAAGTGGCTTGTTAGGATGAGCTGGTCGGTGAAGCTAGAAATGCTTTACCTTGCATTTTTATTTTTAATTTCACTGTAACTGAAAGAAAAGTGAGACCTAATTGAGCATGGATGGAGCTGATAGACTTGAATAAACAATTATTTTCTGAGGCCCCCAATGCAACAGAGTAAATGAATCCTTTATAGGTAGTTTAGGAGCTCATTGGTGAGTGTGAATAGAAATAGATTTTATAAAGAACTAAACTGCTTTCAATTCATTAGTATTCATGGTATAACAAAAAACTTTCTCCTTCCAGAGTTGTATGTTTTCTTCCTGACTTTTTTTTTCATGAGCCAAATGATGATCATGGCAACAGCTGATGAAGATTAATATCTCCTTTCCTTATGTACCACTTTTTTTTTTTGGTAATTGAAAGTGACTTTGAAGTTTTACTAAATTTTCATCCCCCTAGTTAAGCATCTAGGAGAGAAGTCTCTCAAAATCAGTCTGAGTAAGCAGCCGTATCGAAGATGTTTGAAGTGTGCTTGTGCATGCCTGAGCATGAGCGGCGTATAAATACAGATTTCTATGCGTTTGTCATGTCTGTCTTCTGCTGTAAAAGGGATCATTAAAATAATTAAGGGTGAAAATTTTGCCTGTGATGTCTTCAAAAATCCAAGTCCTTTTTTTTTTTTTTTTTTGTATGTGTGCGTGTGTAGCTAATTTCTCCTTTCATTGCGAAATTAAGAAAAAAAAAAAAGAAAGAAAATCTGTGTGGCTAGCTTGATAGTTTCCTCTACAGCAGAGCACAATGCAGAGCATTTCTAGTGCTAAGAACAAATATACATGCTCATGATAGCAAGGAAATGATTGTGGCCATGGAACATTAAAGAACAAAAAGGTCTGTTGAGAAAGAAAGGGATGGGAATATCCTTCCCTCTGCAGTTCAGTGGTAGGCACGGGGTCCTTCCTGTGCGTGCCAGCTGCTGCGGAGCTGTACATGCAGTTGCAGCATGTTTCCCATGCTGGTTTGGGTGCTTGGAGGGGCTGAGCCTTGAACCCCTGGTAGAAAGGAGGGTTTTTCCTTAGCTGATGCGTTTGCGGCTGAGGTGGACAGAGGAGTGTGGCTCTGTGCTTTGCTCTGGTGCAAAAGAGCTGGGATCCCTTCTGGCTGCGGCTCTGCAGCCCTAGGACTGCTGCCGCTCGGGCACAGCCTTAGGTCCATCTCCGCTTCCCACAGTGTTCCTCAAGTCCCAGCTCAAAGGTTTTCCTGCCTCCCCAGTGGCAAGGGCCTTTGCACATCATGGATGTTCCTGGCACTCACCATGACCCATAGGAATGTGGGACCAAGAAGAAGGTTTTGATGCAACCAGCTTGTAAAATACCCCATGTTTGTATGTGATTCAGTTGAGCCAGGTTTAGAGCTATGGTTATGTATGTCCGAAGCTACACTCAGGGTTTTGGCTCTTGCGCGGAGCCTCGCAAGAGCTCTGTAGCTACTGCTGCGTGCCATTTTTTGGCTGTTTGTTAGAGTTGCGTGTGGGCAGTGGTGGTGTTAGAAGGAGCCCTGTGGTACCCCATGATTGGGGAGGCCGACACTCCGGCTGCCGCGGTCCGTCCGAGAGCCTGTTCCCTCTCGACCAGCATAAAACGCTGACGGGCTCCACGGGTGTCGCATGCGCATGTTCATAGGCCCGCACGGGCCCTGCACAGTGCTGTGGAGGGTGTGTGGCGTTTTCAGCACAATCACATGCAAATATTTGTAAAAAGTCATTGAATAGAAGCTATAATTTCTTAACTTAGCTACGATTCTTCCAGTTCCCCTGGGTTTCTCATTCTTTTTAAGAGACCAATGGTCAGATTTGATTCCAGAAAAAATGCAGCTATTTTAAAGGCAAATTTGCATTTGCCCACTTGAAGTGAGTCGTAAGGTAGATGCATCTCATGAGTCTTAGCAGAATGTTTAAAATACTTATGTACTATCTGTGATATATGACTGGTAAGAACATGTGTTTACATAGTCAGAAGAAGGGTACAAGCTTTGTTTGCTGGTTCTGGTTATTTATACATCAGCAAATGTTCTGCATCATAAATTTTCAATAGCAGCTTTAGTTTTTATTGTCGTGTGTGTACATGTTCAGTTCAAAATTCATGCCTAAAATGGTGAGCAGTGCTTTGTGAATAAGAGCCCATGTCCTTCAGAGCTTTGCAATGTGTTGCTCCTCTCGGCCTTAGAAAGGACATGCTTGCAGCATCCGCTGCAGGTGGTACTTGTATGTAAATTGAGAACTGCTGTACAAGTGATTATTCAAAGCAAATTATAATTTGTCTGTAAACAAGACACCTTTCCTGCCTTTTATCCTTTTCCTTCAACAGAGGGTATAAGACCTGATTTATTTTCTCTCTGTGCAGTAGCTGATGGGCAGGTGTCACTGGCCTAACAAAGAAACCACAAAGGCCCCCGTGTGCAGCGAGGGAGATGAAAGTCTGGATTTTTCAATAGAAATGACACATACCATTTAGCTAAAGAGCTAGCAAGGTCTCAGCCTGAGGTCCTGTTGAGGGAGCATGTGAAGGCAATGCTAAATTTGAAGTGCAAGATGAACATGCTGAGGAATGAGACCCGTGCTCATTTTCAAGGAAGTGTGGTAGGAAAGGGGTACGAAATGTTTTCCTTGTTCCATGAAATCAGTGTGGATGAGATGTTCTCTTTATCGTCCCTTCCTCTTCATCATCTTTGGTTTCTTGGAGGTGGCGCTAATTTTTGGACAAGTGTTTCCTTTTGTGTGTGAAATTAGGTTGTTCATAGTTCTCTGCTCTACAAAGCAGAGGCTGTGGATATCCAGAATAATTGCCCAGTTTCCTAAACCCAGCTCAGAACTGAGATGGATTAATATTGCTGGTGGGCAAAGGGAATGTTGAATATTCCAAGCATCCGCTGGTGTAATTGGCCCTGCAAACAGCTCACTCTGCTGTGCTGTCTGACATGAGCTGGCAGATATTCCTCCCTGTCCCCGTGTGATCCTCACTTGCATTTCATACTGAAATCGAATCCTTCAAAAGTTGATGTTACTGTAATTCCATGCTGTGGAGCTGTTCCACAGAGCTAAGGCCTGCTAGAAACTTTCTTGTGCTTGTGAAATCCCAGCAACGCAGACCTCCCGGGTACCTGCAGTGGTGATGCCATCTCCTCTGGGATGGTGACTTGGTGCTGCCAAATTCCAGTGCCTGAAGTGTAGAGGCCCCTTAACAGGCTAGGGGGTTTCTTATAAATTCTAAGAAGCCTGTGTCTTCTGGAGGATGACTTGATCCTGTTAATAGCATCGTGTTCGATGTTGCTGTCTGTGTCAGTGCGGCTCATCAAAATTCATATCTGAGCCAAAATTAATCACGTTTAGAGGGAGAGAATAGTTTAAAAGATAGGAACGTGCTTCTCCTCCAAGCCCTGTTGAAATGGGAGCAGCAGTTGCTATTGACCTAGTAGCAGGTTTTGAATGTCCCCGGGAGAGTGCTTGCTGCTGCCACTGCCGCGGCCTGGAGGTGCAAGGGGCAGGAGCAGTTCGGTAGGGCTGCTCCACCTCAGCATCTCACTTCATAAACATCCAATGCTTACTGCATGGTTTAATATCTTTTTAATATCAAGTACGCTCCTACGCATTTTGCCTGCCTGACACTTCAATGTGATGCTTTCTGTTCTCACCTCCTTTAACATTTGGGTAGGTATGATGAGATTTGGCATGCTCGATGCTAAAAGTCTTATTAGTGGAATATTATTTTGGGTCTTCTAGTTGATAATGAGAAGAACAATCTAAACACTGAAAGTATGTTGGGTATTTTTCGTTTGCAAAGCATTAAATGTAAGAGCTTTCAGGTGATGCCTGTTTTGGATTGATGCCTGACTGAGGGAGGCTTGATATGGACTGACAGCACACAGTCTTTTTATGGAAGCTTTAGGATTTAATGTGTGTGTAAGATATGATGTATAGTGAGTTTGGCAGTTTTCAAGAAGAACAAATTAAAAAGCCTTAACAGAGCATTTTTATTCATTTATTTAAATACAGAATGTCTTAAAAATGTCTTTTCTGTTTTTTTGAGACATGGGAATATTATCTATGGAGAGATTAAGGGAGGTAGGGAATGTGAGAAGGACTGGGGACAATAAATCCATAGTGGAGGCTTCAGCAGAAGGTGGAGCTGAGCAGATGAGTTCTAATTCTTATTACAATTTCACTTTTACTTATTGGAACGGTTTTGTTCCCATCACAGCAGTTTAGAATAGCTTACTTTCTTTTTCTTGGTTTATCACTGTGATTATATTATCTTAGCCTCATTCATGTTCTTGTACGATGAATTTCCTGTCCTGAAATCCATTATTTTCTTTCTGGCTGCCTCACACTGATTATGAGTTCAAATGGAGAGTAAATTATACTTCTAAGCATTCATGCTGCGGGTTATTTTGAATTGGTTACAATGTACCAAATTTTCATGAGGATATGTGGGCTGTCATACATGGTGTGACTACTTGAATGCCACCGAGATTTTTAAAACATAATCTTTTAAGAGTCCATGGCCAGTATAGTGTGAGAATTGTTTCCTTCAGAAGGATGTAGCAGATTCTACCCATACAGAAAACAAATAACTTCTTAATATATAAATACACATACATATGTATATGTAGTTTGAGGACAATTTGATTCTGCTCTGATTCCCTGGAGAAAGTTCCTGTAGAATTGGCAGAGATTGTCACTCCAGTCTGCATCCATATTTATATAGAATCTTTAAATCTCTGCATAAGTATCTAGTGTAGGAGTATGTTGATAATGCTGTTTCTTTTTGTAGCTTAATGGGAAGGAGTTTTGTGAAGGATGTTTTATCTGCTAAGTTTTATGGTGCTTCTGAAGAGATTCATCCTATCTGCAATAAAATGGGCAGGTTTTTTAAAGAATTTGAAGAAATGTGTGGTAGAGTAGTGTATGTTAGTTAGCTTGGAATTTGCTCTGTGTTTTCTGTCTCAAAGTACCTTTGTCGGAAAGGAATTATTCAGCATCCAACACTGGGCAAGGAAGTGTTTTTACGTAGGTACTCTCTATGTGCTTCTGAATATTAGCAGCAAAGACCAGTGGTGAGATATATGTATTGATTAAAAAACGCATCTCTAACCGTTCTATAGAAGTGCAATGCTCAACTTAGCTGCCTCAATGTTTCAGATAGAAGACAATCAAATATGCTTTTCATATACTGTCCTACCTATTAGGAGTCTTAAACTGTAATTTTTAACTAGTGACTTTACAAAACCGCTTCTCAAAATTTCTAAATTTCCTTCCACTGTTCCACAATTCTATAGGCAACTGGAAAAAATGTCTTCCCCTTTTCCATGGCTGCTCTTTGAGTTGCTCCCATCTCTTGCGGAGGGTGCAGTGGAGAGGAGCAGTGGGGCTCGCAGCCAGAGCGCCATCAGAAGACGGTGTGTGGAGCGTGTAATAGCCAAAAAATCCAAATATAATATGAATATATGTCCTTGGAAACTGCAGTTGTATTTCTTGGAGCTTGATGTCAAGCAAATTTCACTAAAGTGTGACCAAGCAACCCCTGCGACCAAACAACTCGTGTTTTTTTCCATTCTGCTTGTGTGCTGTCCACCATTGAAGCTCATCCAGGTATCTGGCAGGGATTTAAGTGTGATGGAAGCATCAGTAGGGTGATGACTGTGGCTGGGCAGGAGAGGGTGGTATGCCAAGAAGCAGCTTGAGCAGAAGTATTTAAAATATTCCTGGAGTAATTCAAGCAAAGCAGGAGGGGAGGCGAAGATACTTGCTCTTGGGGACAGCAGTGTACATCGTATACTTCATCAGATGCCTAACCTGAACTTCTCAAAGTATTCAGTTTTCCAGGAAATCTTTCAAGCAAGCATGAAGAAGCTTGAACAGATTTTGCTATTACTATTTCTTTAAATGTTGGATAATGCTACCCCTGAACAGTAACGGTATCATTTTGGCTGAATTCACCATGTTGTGTGGTTTGAACGTGTGCCCTGCTACAACTCTTCAGAACTGGCTGAGTGTTTCAAGGGAGCCGGACTTACAAAACTGTTCTCTGTTGCTTCTCTTGTTTAGACACGAATGCTTTACCTGGCAGGCAGGCTGTTCTACTGAGAACAGAAAGTCTTTTCATTTGCGCCACAGGCTTTTGCTTGAATTGAAGTCCCAGTTCTGTCTCAGAGGCCCCATGGGGCCAACTGGTGGTTCATGTAGCTACTAGTCTGCCTTGGAAAGGGACACACCAGGTCATTGAGGGAGAGCTTGCAACCCTGACTGCCTTCTGTTGTTCATCTCCCTCGCACTTCCCTGGCATCTGGAGCTACGTACCAAGGCTGTTGATGGACACATGTCTGTAGGTTCTTCCCTGCCTGGCAAACCAGCAGCCGCAATGCACACACTCCCTCCAAACATATCCTGTGCACGTTGCCAGTCTCATCTCCCGTCTTGGAAGCAAAAGCAAGACCTACCAGTGTTTGCTTATCTGTGTGTAATTGGTTTCCTTAAAGCAGGAGCTGGCCAACCATATGAATCATGAATGTTTTGTATGTTCACAGTCTCTCTAGTCATGCTACACCGTGTCGATATGCTTTAGTTGTGTTTGCTTCATGTGATGAGGTGGTTCTCTGCATTCACCTGAAACTCAGTTAACAGAAAGTGCCGTTTGCTATGTTGCATTGGGCTCTTCCTCTATTAAACTAAATTCCTGTCCCCAAGAAACATTTAGCAGTGAAACCTAATACCGAATTTGTCATATGCAAGAATATTTTTGTTTCACTATTTCCACGTAGTAGAATCATGATTTCCTTCAACAGACTCTTATTTTCATACTGTTTTCTTTAAAAATGGGAAACTTTGGAAACATGGGAATGAAACGCTGCTGCTGCCACCAAAGGAGCTCCTGTGTGGGCTCTCAGACTGGCAGCGCCAGTGCTGAGAAGTGTGTTGGAAGGAAGTCTGCCCGGCTCTCCCCTTTTCCTTCCTCCCCAGCCTCGTTCCGGAGGGTCTCTGGGCTGGGGCCTCTGCCGACGTCGGCATTTGGGGTGTCCGGGCGACTTCCTTGCAGCCGGGAGCTTGGGCCGGGACGCCCGCCC
>NW_010589488.1:22520-49745 GCF_000705375.1 Tinamus guttatus
CCGTGTTTGCTTGGCAGGATTAGTTTGATAGCTTAAGGGTCGTCTGAGATGAGCTTTGCTTTCTGAGAAAACAACATGCACGTGATCTCACAGATGAATGCAAGCAAGTTCAAGTGCACAGATGGCCCCTTTAGACTTGATTTAACTGAAGGAAAAGCAATTTGGCCTCATTTATCTGGTGGCATTTGCCTGGTGGAGAAGGGCCATCAGCAGCCAACTATTAGCGGCGACCTGCCATGCGCTGGTGGTAGAAAGGCAGGCTCCTGCAAAGTGTTCGTGCCTCCTCTCCTGACAGCTCTGTGCAAGAGACCCTGTGCTGAAGTTGGGATCGTGTCCTGTCAGATGTACAGCTGCTGCATTTTCTGAAGAGCATATTTTTGAGTAAATAAGTAAATGAGTAACACTTTTAATACAAGTGAAATGAATATGAAAACATTAGGACACATAACTGGAATTTGTTTTGTGTATTTCAAGAAAAAAAATGATTCACTAGAATTTTGACAGTTACATGTTCTTGAAATAATGTGAATGGTTTGTCTTGAACAGAAAATTAAACAATATTTTGAGAGGGTAATATATTCCAGTAAGATTGCTGAGGGCAGTAAATTTGGGACTCTGCCTTGTTTTGTCTGTTCAGGTTATGTTGATAGTTCCATGATGTCAAAATCAGAAAGATGAAATGGAGATTACAGAAAGCTGACATGGCATTTAGTAGAAATGTGACTTCCTTCTGTCTCAATTGTGCACTGTCCAAAGGCAGTTTTGCTTGGAGATAAAAAATGGTGTTGAAATGGATGCAACTGATTTTTCCTTCTTGAGGCTCTTGGGAGTGTGTCTGTCCTTCTCTCTCCGCTTCTTTCTCTGTCCCTGTGCAGGAAGGAGCTCCAAGAAGCTATTGCAATACTTGTTCATCTGTAACCAGTAATGAGAATTACCTGGAATTGGTGTCACATGATATCAGAGGAGGGGTGTGTGTGTTTTTAGCCTAAGTGACTTAATTTGAATTGGCTCATACTTTGTAAGGAGAGGAGTTAGATACTGCTGCAGGAACTCCTCTTGTTAGATCAGAGCATTACAGTGGCAGTGTCAGCAGGATGAGGTTTGTTTTTCTTGCAACTTCAGTTTTATCGGAAGGTGTAGGATGAAGATTTCACAATGATTTCAGAATTTGCATGGGCTTTAATGAAAAATAAGTGACTAACAGTAGTCTGAATTGGCAACTCGTCAGACTTGTCAGTGGACTCTGACTTCTCTGAAGTGTTACTATTTTAAAAACCTCACTAGCAGACCAAACGAGTGCTTTATTGAAACTGTTTTTTATTCTACTGTATGATAGTGTAGTGGTCTCCTAAAATCTGAACTTTCCACCTAAGCCATCCAGTTACAAGGGAGAGAGCAGCCTAATCAAAAACAAATGAAGCAAATATGCTCAGCTGCTGTGCAGTCTCTGGTCTTCATCTCTGTGCTAGTGTTATTGCTTGAGGTCCTTATAAAAGGTAATAGATGTGCTTTTTGTCTGCTTGAAATATATAATGCTGGATTTTTCATGTCAGGATTCCCGAATATAGTGTGCAATAATTGCTTTATTACTAATGCACTTTAAATGAACCTCAATATCCTCAGGCTTTAGTATCTTTAAATAGCTTAAATATCTTAACAAATTTCATGTTACTGATTAAAGTCATTCTGCGGACAGAAATTTCTTAATATTCTTTCATAACTATTTGAAAAAGTGATTTAAGTGAACTGCTGCAGGTAGACCTTTACTATAGAGTACTACAGTATCACTTGGAAAAAAAGTCCCCTGCATTAAATGAACAAATTGACACTTGTGCTTGTTTTGGGCTTATTTCCACGTTCGCTTTATGCTTCTGAAAAGTTATTAATTGACTATAAGAAAAGCTATCTTGGTAATGTACTTACCCTTTGGTAAAGTACTTGATCTTTAATATTGTTATGCTCCCTATTGTCGTGCTTTATTCTTAGTGTCTGTTCCACTGCATTGGAACCAGCTGTGAAGTACTAACGTAATGGAAATCTACTTGGAAATGGGACTGGTGGTTTTCAAATGTACATTAATGGGAGTAAGTAAAGCAAGAGAGAAGTTTTCTAGCTCAAAGATTTGCAGAATATTCCTATGCTGATGGCTCTTGCTCCAAATGTTAGAAGTGTAATTAATTGTGCTTTGTATGTTACTTTGACTCCATCTTTTCCCCCCTGCAAAAACACCCAAAAAAAAAACAAAATCAAAAACCAAAAGCAGCTGAGCCATAAATGGTAATTAATATTGATGATAAACATAAAACTTTAATTTATATAAAATGTGATATTTCAAATTCTGCAAGGGTGAATACTAATAGTAGAAAAATACATAGGTTTCCATCTCTGGCAATAAATCCTAAATAAATGAGCTTTTAGGGCTTTACAAGAAGGAGCATTATGCATGACATACAGGAAGAAAAAAATCTATACTGTTGCGACATAAAATGAGACTGGCAAAACCTGAAGGATTGTAGTTATAGAGAACCTATTCTTCTGAGGTGGCTAAAATAAATTACAAAAAAAAAATTCTCTGTGTAAGGGCATGCGGAAAAATTGTGAATGATGCACAAGGCCTTTGCGATGGAAAAATCAACACAAGGGTGAGAAGGTCTGAAAATTTGAGGCAAACTTAAGATAGATATCCAATTTACATTCTACACAGCTTCAAGAAAATTGGAGCACAGATTTCTTCCTGAATTGCATTATTTTAAGCAATCTAGCAACCATACATTTTCAGTGACAAGCAAGGAACACTTCTCAAATTTAGAGAAAATTAAATTGCTGTTTTTGAGAATAAATCTGCCGTTGCTTCCTCTTGAAAGGTACTGGCATCCCCTGACACCACATGAAGTTTGGCTGGTAGAGAGAATACGGCTCCCAGTGGACACGAGACTGCTGTCACTGAGTGAAGAGCCCCTTCAGTCCTAAATGATGTGGCAGTGCTGTCTTGTTAAACCTTCACTTCTGAGGCATAGGGGAGGAAAAAGGCTTCTGGGGAAAGACTGAATTTGGAATGAAAGGCTTCCCAGGATGTGACTTGGTACTGGTCAGACAAATGCACGTAGGGTTCCTATTGCAAAGAGCTGGCAGGGCAGCGCAGTGCAGAGAGAGGCTCCAACACGGTCTTTGGGCGGGGGGCGTGTTGCTAAACAGAAGCACTCATGAGATAGCAGTTCTGCCCCAAAATTGCTCTTTCTGTAGTCTCACTTGGAAATGATTTCAGAGCAGACCTGTACAAGGTTGGAGCAGCATCTGTACGAGGCTTGGGTGGCAAATAGCAGGGTGGCTGCAGGGAGCACCGGACAGGGGGGCAGCGCGCGAGGCTGCCTCTGCGGTCCCTTCCAACATCGCTGTCTGTCCTCGTGTGTGCGTGGGTACACGAGCATCTCCCACTAGCCTTTAAATGGCCATTTTAAGGATTCCAAACAGTGCACGGATGGGAGCTTTAGAGATGGTTGCTGGTCAGGAGAAAAGGTGGTTGATTAAAAAGCTGTTTTTCTGCTGTGGCTGCTTGTGTGGATCTCTGCTGGCTTAAGGAGTGTCTGCAGTCAGAGGAGTTTGGCTTGAATTGTCTACAGGTCTTAGTTTGCTGTGTTAGAGATGCTTAGAGAGAATTCATGGCATAAAAAAAGGGATGCAAATGAGCTTTCAGTGGGGAGGAGGTTAACCTGGTGAGTCACCGGGAGGAGCAAAGCGGAGCGGGTCTCGTCCCCTTGCTGCAGCTGGGTGCGCGCCGCGGCGGGCCGTGCAGCGGCCGCTCGTGCAGCGCGAGTGAGTTCCCACCTGCCCTGCTGCTGCTGCTGCTGGGACAGGCACCGCTGCCCAGCCCAGCGAGGGCTCCCTCGTGGCCCTGCAGCTTCCCGCTGTCTCCTGCGCTGCTCTGAAACGCTACACGGTTCCAATAATTTAAAAAATAAAAACAAAATGAAAAGACTCAAAATTCTTAGCTACCTGTAGTTTGGATTTGTAATTGTCTCCTGTTATTCATGTTTGCCTGGGAAGAGCCCTCCTGCTGGCCTAATTGCCTCTAATTGTGGCCCGGCTCTTATCTTGCTAAGTTAAATGGAGCCGGTACAAACACTGGTGAGATAACAGGCACAGACTTCGTTTCATAACCTCCTGAGATCTTCAGGCTGTGTACGCTAATGAAGTTACCTCATCATCTAATGAGGAGCTAAAAAACAAGAAGTTCTGGGCTATGTGTCAGTCTTTCATAGTGTTCCTCACTGGACCAGCTTCTCTGTGTCCCACACCTGAGTTTAGGTGCACTCAGTGATTGCTGCTGTTCCCTCACAACAGATACGTGGCTGCCTGGAAATGAAGCCTTGGTCTGTTTTTTTTGCCTCACAATTCGCCAGTCTGCTTTTGCTAATTAGCAGAAAGATCAACAGCTTTATGGGCTGTGAAGAGCAAGCTGCTCCGTTATCTGTGGGCTGGCAGGGCTGCAGCGGAGCATCCCTCTTCCCGCAGGGCAGGCAGCAGCTGGCAGCGCTAGCGGCCCGCTGCCTTCACCTGCATTAGGCCATATAAAATTTATAAGGAATATGGCTGAAAATGTGGGCTAGCTCATTAAATCTTAAAATGTCAAATATTTGATACAGTTTGGCTGTGGAAAATTGAGCATGAAATCACACAAGTGTACTTTGAAAACGCTTTGGAAACGGTGCCTTCCTGTTCCGTATAACTGGTTATCATAATTATGGTGTGATTACTGTAGTGATTATGTTTTAAAGGAGATTTTTGTTGTCGTTAATGATGCCTAGTGAGTGCAGATCAGAGGAAATGGGGAGCGCTTCCTATTTACAGTATCAAAACTGTTTGCAGGTTTCCAGTTATGGGATCAGCTACATTTGTACCTCTCCACAGAAAGCCTTGAGATTGCATAGGTGCCTCTGGAGATGGAGTGGGAAGGCAGCCCCGTTACAATGAGCTACATGGCGTGGTGATGGGGAGGTACAGCCCGCTTCGCTTGAAATCGCCATGTACTTCTTGAACACTGTAGAGGATTTTCAGTGCCTTCCTCAGATTGTTCCTCCAGGTGTTCTTACCACATGTTAAATGCCTTCCAATATTAATAGCAAGAGCTGGAAGCAGTCTGTTACATAATTACGTATCTGAAAAATACTTTTTTTAAGCAGTCAGTATAATAACATCTTTTACAAGTGAAGTAAATACATTCTGCTATGAAAGATGCATTTTAAAGGATTCTTGGGTCAGCAGTGGTTGGGTGGATGCTAGGTTTCACTTGTCATTACCACCTACATGTTGTTCTTTGAGGCTTCAATCAAGCTGTATAGTTAAGAGTTAATTCTCCTTCCTTGTCTGTCTAGTAAGATAATTTCCATATTCTTTGACATGTCTGGATTCTTCATCATGTAGTCTGAGATGGGAACAGACGATACCGTATTCCCATCACATTACTTTGCTTTTAACTCCTGCACTGCTGCTTAATTGTGCTTGTATCATCAGAAGAGGCGAAGCTGATGGGTGTTGAGATCAAAGTGCATGAGGCAGTTGAGGGGCTAATTAGCAGGTAAATTTGCAAGTTGCCTGTTGTGAAGGGAGGGAAAGTAGAGTTTAACCCACTTAGGGACGCTTTATAACAGCAGCTTGAGAGCTGGTTAAATAGCTACTTGTCAGAATGGAGAAATGAAGTGGGAAGAAAAAGCATATCCATACCAAGGTTTGAGCTCCCCAGGACCTGTCGAGGTTCTGTCTGGGCTTCGCTGTGCACCGCGGCTCGTGGGAGGAACTCGCCTGTGCTTGGCTGAAGGCTTCTGTGTGGTCGCCTGCATGCCCAGCTCCGAGCACCGAGGTTGCCATCACATTGCTGCCACCTGAGCTGCTTGGTGCAAAGCTGTCTTTCCAGCATGTTTGCCAGAAAATAGGGATCTTGTGTGGAAATGGCACGAGTGGGTGCCTGTCACTAGGTGGCCATCCCTGGGCATATTCTTGCAGGGCTGTGGGGGAAAACTGCTTTGCGTCTTGCTGCACTTCCTGTGAAGCAGGTAGCTGAGAAGACATAGGTGCTGAGGAGCTGGCAGAGAGGAGAACTGACTGCTAGCTGAAGTAGTGCTCATGTAGTGGTTGAACTGAGCAATGGTGAATTTTCTGGAGTCTGAAATTAGGTGGGATGTTTTCTATGCGCAGCCTGGTTGCGACGGGCCTGTGCTCAGTGTTGAGGATGGGAGCCCTCACTGAGCCCTTCGTGTGCAGGATTTTGTTTTTGCACAGTTGACTCTATCAGAAGGAGCAAATGCAACTGCTTCGTGGCTGCTTAGACCTAATCCATTGTAATGTGGTTTTGGTGACTTTGAATGCTTAATCTGAATTTTTAACTTTCATTTTTCCAAGCCTTCCTTCCCCTCCCCTGTTTGATAATGGTATCACAGTTTATCAGGACGGTACCCCAAAATTTTTCTACCATAGGTGTAACCTGGAGTACATCATAGGTGAAGGAGAAGCAGGGCTATCTAAGTTAGAGTTTTGCTGTAAAATGCAAGAGTGGTGTGTAAGCTTTGAGCGTTTGTGTTAGTGGTATGAAAGGAAGGCTCTATCTGTTGGTAAGATGAACAGGAGCAGCAGAACACAACCATCTCTAACCTCATTGATAACTAACATATCTCCTGCAGTTTATTTTGCTGAGTTGTATTTCGGTAGATTTGGGAGGTGGTGGAGTTGTAAGTAATAACTTCAGAATGTAGCTGCTTGGTTTTTGTCAGTTAGATATTCACTGACATTCACCAGATACTCAGTTGCTTCTAGGTCTGCACTAACTGATGGCAAACAGTTGGCTGAGATGTCAGTGTAACTTGAGTGACTGTCTGCTAGGCAGGGAGTTTGTATGAGGGATATGACCAAAGGTCTGTGTTGCCTTTTCAGGGCCTCTCAGTTGCAGTAAAGTGAGAGTAATTTCTTCTAATTAGGGAAATGATGGGCTAGTCTGAGTGTTCCTGAAGAGAAATAACTCTGTGCTTTGGTTTTGGTAATAGGCTTATAAACAGGCTGTTCTGAATCATGTTTTTAATGAGGCTTGATTTGTTGAAGAGACTTCAGCAAGTAGAAACCTGCATGTTTCTAATTGTGTCCTTTTTCAGCTCCAGGTTACAAATAGAATAGAAATCATACTGATGCAATAGACCTATGCTAAAATTTGTTTTGATACCAGAATCTCTCCCAAAAGTTCCAATATATAAATCTTAATTTTTCTGTTGATGGGCTGCATCTATTTCATACATGACTAGATGCCGATTTAACTGTTTTTAGAAAACAAAAACTATATAGTGCATTTTTAATAGTCTTTTTTGGTAAATCAGAAAGTGAAAATTTGAGTTTAATAGGATTTCTTGTAATAAATGTTTCTCGTAAAGTATCAGAAGAAATGCAAGTTGATTCAGCTGTCATTCTTGACTTATCTGAATGCTGTGTGTGGTGGACAGGCTGTTTAAAGAACGTTCATTCCCCCCCTTCCGCCCTTATGTTGCCACCAGCATCGGCTCCCGAGCAAGAGCCTTTCATTCCTCACACCTGAGCAGTGAGGGAAGGGAGAGAATCTCATTTTCAGAAACGTTTTCAAATGCTCTGCCTGCAGGCCGTACGTAAGTACAATCAATTTGGCAAAACAAGGATATAAAATCAGTATTTCTTGGGTTTCTCTCGCCCCTTCTCTCCCCGCCAAGGACAGAATGGCCTGAGGTGAGTCTGACAGCTTGAATTTTAGCAACACGACGGCCTGTTTATCACTTTTTATTGTGAAATGGAGACCTGCTTTACCGTTTTCCTCAAAAAAACATTTTCTGCTGTTTCAAGATGCTTCCCCTATATTTCTTCTTATAATTTACCGCTCAACAATGTCCTCTGAGCTCAGTACTTTTGTAGTGCCAAAAACTTCATTTGTTTGCCAGAAGTTTTTCTCAATTATATACGATTTTTAAATATAAAACTGCTGAAAACTTAGGACGAGTAACTCCCAAATTATAACTGAAATTTAAAAATTTATAGGAATTAGATTTAAGATCTCATTTTTGTTCTATTTAGTTATTTCGAGTGACTCCACTAGCGTTTGGCCTTTGGAAGGAGAATAATGCTTTAGACAAATGCAGTAGAAAAGATTTTTATAGTTAATGAGAATAAAGCAAAGGCCACCTCTTGTGACTGATCTTTGCAGAAGTGTATGTGGCTTTTAAGTATCATTTTAGGCCTCTTGCAGAGCAAAGCATACCACACTATATGCTTATTGGATACACTAGTAACAAGAAATAGTGACTTAGGTTACTTTGGTGTTTTCTAGAAATATTAATTATGAAGGAAGATTGACTTGGTAAGGAAATACAAGGAGAAGATGACCCTGCGTTCCAGTGATATGTGCCCTATGTCCACCAATATTACTATTATGTAATGCCATTAAATAATGTTAAGTAATTACCATTATGAAATGGGCTTAGGTCACCTTTTGTTAAAGTGTTTTGATATGTGGTGGCCTAGCAAGGTCTGCATCCTGACATGGAAGGATATGATATTGGTACCAAACAGTGTTGTGACCAGAGCACTTCAGTCTGTCCCAGGGGTTTCAAGCACAGGAAGGGTGGCAAAGGTACCAGCAAAGCATGTGCAGAAGATGTGGGAGGAAGTCTAAGGCGATGCTGCAAATGGTGTAGTTGAAACAAGAGTGTTCCTCACCCTTGCTGAGTTCCTTGAAAAAGCAGAGCCGTCTCTTTGGAGGTTTCATTTGCAGTCTCTGCAACAGCCTGTTGATTTTTTTCAGATAAAAGATGTCAGTTACGTGAATAGTGCGATTCTCACTTTGAGTTTTCAGAGATAACAAAGAGCTGAGGGAGAACACACCCAATGAGACCAGTGTCTAGCCCAGTATCTTGTCTCTGGCAGTGGACGAAAGTCAAGTAAAAACAAAGTGCCATTACATCTTGTCCTCTGGATACCTTTCCCTTGCTCCCCTTGCTTCTGCTCTGCAACATCTGGCCCTCCCCAGACCAGAGGTGGTTTCTCCATAACTAGCACCCTAGTAGTTACCTATTCTATGAACTTTTGCAGTCTCTCCTTGAAGTTTTCGTCCTCATTTAGCTAGGAGGTCCACAGACTCGTAATCCATGTGCAAAAAGTCATGTCTCACTTTGAAAAGTCTCTTCCCAGCTTCCTTTATTTCCCCACAGTGTGGCACTGGAACAGGCAGCAGCAATCTCCACATGCCCCATGACATTCCCAGTTGATCCAGTTAGGATCCTGCCTTCTGAAAGGATGGGATCAGGGCCAGAGAGTGTGTGCTTGTTTGCTGCAGTCAATGTCTTTTTCACAGGGCCTGCTTCTCCCTTCACCAAATGCATTTTGGTGTCTTTGAAGAGACTATGCTTGCCCTTAAAACAGAAGGGAAACTCTCTCTAGTAAGGCTGTGTTAAAAATCTGCCTAGATTGCCATCTTTGATAACTGAATTTTTAAGTGAATACGAGGACTATGGGTCTTAGAGAGGATATGGTTCATTGTAGTTCTTTGATAAAAAGATAAACTGTATTGCATACAAGGTTAAGGTTTACAATAATGCATTTACACAAAAAAACAGTCTTTTTTTTTTTTTTGCTAGTCTTTGGAATTTATGTTCCCTGATTTCTTTGGCTCAGACCCACCATTCTGGATGTTTGCATCTGTTGTTGCATTAGTTATGATTCAGGACAGAGGGAAGATATAACTGTGAGAATATTAAATAAAGTGAGCTCGCATAAGAAACACTTAGCCTGTGGAATAGCTGGCAAGTGGATAGTAAAAATTCCGTAGTGATGGCATCCCCTCTGATCAGGGTTATAGTGAAAGAAACCAGCGTTTTAGATGGTGGATGCCTGTCTGAGAAACGAAAAATTTAGATAAGAGCTTTACCTTTTAGTAAACTTTGTCCATTATACTTCCTTCTCTGTAATATCTAATATTTTAATGTACTCTTTCTTAACTTGGCAGGCAGGTACCTGCTTCCTAGTGCAGTTGTACAGCAGCTGTGGCAACCTGCAGAAACCTCTAATCTGGTTCGCATGCGCAGCCAAGCACTTGGGCAGTCAGCACCTTCACTTTCTGCTGGTTTGGTGAGTAAATTTTTTCAAAGCTAGGAGTCCTCAAGAAAAAAAAAAGCGTTTTACAACGCTTTTTTACAACAAAAGCCGCATCTTTAACAGAACTGTAGTCTCCATACAATGTTACTTAGTATGTTGAGTGTGGCTGAATGACATCTATGGTAGCAGTAACTCTGAATTGCATTACTGAGTTTTGCATAATATAGCTGAATGTTGCATTAATACAGCTATTTGCATTTAAATAGTTTCTTTCTTAAAAAAAAAGGGGGAAGGAAAAAAAAAAAGAAGAAGAAGAGGAAAAGGAATACTTTCAAAGGCAGCAATGGAAGGTATCCGGCCTTTCTCTTGGGCATTCTTTTCTATCAATTTCTTTGTTTCTGCTTTCTGCAGGACTCTGCTCTCAGGAGAGCCTGGGCATGAAGCAGGAGCTTAATTAAGCCTCTTGGATAAAGTGATAAGGAGAAGTGGCAGGGGTGATAGAGCTCTTATGCTTTCATTTTTTTGTTTTCAAGCATCCATTATACTGCTTTGTACTTCTGTGCCCTAAAATCATATGGTCTTGACAGTTAATGTCAGACCCCGAATGCTGCCCTAAACTTTTCCTCAAATAATTGTTTAATGAATATATTTAACGTTGATTGAAAAAGCAGAAGGGTGCTGGATTCCTCCTCTCTTGCCTTTTGGTGGATGAAAATTTCCCTGATCTGTGTGTACTTCGATGGAAGACTTGCTCTAATACAGTTTTCAGGTCAAAAAGAGCTCTAATTCAGCATGTCAAGTTTTAGTATCACACAGGTATAAGGATGGCTAGTTTCTGTGTAAATATAATGAAATAATATGTTATTATGAAGAACCCGAACTCTGCACACTCAAATGTAACTGTGGTTTCTGCTTAATGGCATCGTCAATCATTTGTGGCTCTTTGGTGCAAATTAGATTCCTTGTTTACTACAAATGCTTGATTCTGTTGGAATTTGCATGCTTTGTGCCCGTGCGTTTTCCAGATGACTAGTTATAAGCCTACCTATTTTGTTTGATGGTTTGTTAGGAAAAGGAACAATTCATTATGAAGGAGATATATTGAGATTAGGGTTAAAAAGATAAAGAATGTAGTTAAGAGTTCAGAAAACCGTTATTAAACTTAATCAGAACTGAAGATCCCCCCCTAAAAGGTGGAGGGGGGCGAAATTTTGTATATGTTTTTAATGATCAGTTCATCAAATGCCATGTTGCTACTTGATTATCTCTTTCGGCAATCGTAACTATTGCAGGTCGTTCTGCTAGCAGCCTTTGCTTCTGGTGTAATGGTCAAACTATAGTGTGAACAAGATCCATGAGCATGTTGACAAAAAGATTTTTTTTTAATGCTCATAAACCAAAAGACTACTGAAAAATTGAGTGGGTCGTATTTCCTTAAGGACTTTTGACTCCTCACCTATTGAGGTACTTTGGCAGCTTTGGTAAGGAGGCTGCATCCTTGGCTTGTGCATGGACGAAGTTGTGGGGTGAGGTGCCACGAAGCAGGTGTGGGAGCCGCTGCTCTGCTTGGCTTCGCGCTGTGCCCGGAGGGGTTGTGCTGTGGAGGCTTGTCTTGGCCCCCCCCCCCCCGGGGTTATTAAGGAAGTTTGGCCTTGTGTAGAGATTTGTATGGAGAAATCCTATGCAGCTGTTTGCAGTTCAAGTTGAAATAATTTCAAACATCTTTTATTTACTCTTTTTTTTTTAAGAAAAAAAAAAAAAGGTCATTATTTTGTTCTACTAGAACTGGTCATTTCTGTGGGGTTGGTACCCTTGTGGACTTGACTGTGAGCAGTGGTTGTTGAGACGAAGGATGCACATGTGTGACACGAGTAACACGAAAGCAGCTTGGAGATATGTGCTAGTGCTTGATGGAATGCAAAAGACGTAGGTGTTTTTTTCCCTTGCTCTGTCAATGATTTGTAAGAACATGTCTAGATCACTTACTGTAACATGGATGTGAATCCATTCTGTGGTGTGATATAGATTTTAAGCATTGATTAAAAAATGGCCTCAGGTGTTGCTTTGGATTGAATCAATACCTATTCGTAGTTCAGCTTTGCAGTATAGAAATTTTGACTAAGATAGAAAAATATAGTTTGCCTAGAGAACCATGTAGGAGTGTTAAAAGTGTATATGGAGAAGGCTTCTTCTCAGATGAAGGGGTCAAGGCATTGTGTTTGCTGGAGGTCCTTCATTTGGAGATAGTTAAGTAGCAGTTTTATCTTTCTCCTCGTTTGATGGGAGCACTTTGTGCCAGCTGTGGCAGAGGGTTCTGTGGTGCTCAGGCAGACCGTGGTGAGTCTGGAATGAGGATCAAAGGGAGTTTAGACACTGTAAGAAAATGTTACAGAATATCTTCAACAGAAAATTGAAGCTGAGGTGTGAAAAAATCTGCTTGGAAAAGTTCTTACTGGGTTTGGTATTTCCCCTCTGCATTTGCCTGGAAGGCAATTGGGAGCATCAGTCTGAGCACCAAGTGCTGAGGGGGCTGCTTGCCCCACAGGATGACTCTCCTCTTACCTGACTTCAGGCATCCCTATCAGGGAAGAAGCAATGGGCCCCCTGGAAGTGCTGTTTCTACAGAGTTGACCCAGGGAGCTAACTTAAATTGTAGCCTCATTTGGTGTCCAGAGTTTGAGAGTAAATTCTCTTCTCTCTGTCCCCCTTCCTGTAACATCTCCAACTAGCATGGCTGCTTGATGTGTCCGTTTTTATTACCCCAATTATTGGAGGTAATGAAAAATGGGGGGGGAATTATTTCAAAATAATCTGAAACAAAGAAATATTTGTTAATATTTCATTGCAATAAGCAGATGTGCTTAAAGTGATGATAATGTATCTGAAACTGGCTGAGTGATTATTTTTATAGGCAGAAAGATACTCTTGTTTCTGGCGTGCTTTGAATGAATTTACTGTTTTTAGCTTTTGCTAGATAACTACATGTATAAAAACTGTAGAAGTCTAAACAGCAATAGATGATGATAAATATGTAGAGGAAAGAAAAATGATTTGTCCAAAACTAACTGTGTGAAACTACTGTAGTTTTCCTGCCGTTGGTAATGCAATCTCCTTTAAAGCCTCATGATGCCCAAGCATAGCTGTGGGTTATAACTTAAGTTTAGAAGGAAGAGGAAACCTAATTTTGAGGAGCATGTAGTCTTTCATTTATGATTCACAAATATCTGGGATTTATATAACAGATATACAAGATTTCCGTAGCCCAAGAAGATTTTTAAGGGAATATATTTCATGCCAACCTTCTCCTTAAAGTTAAGAAAAGTCAAGAATATGATGATCTACATGCTTTATGGGAAGCTTTTGTTCATAGCACATTTGATTATGTGGATATTTCTGTTAAAGTGGCTTCACTTTTCTAGGAAGTACTGAAGCAACTTGGCTGTTCCTTTGGTTGTGGATGGTGAATATTTATGATCTAATGTAAAGTAAACACAAGCATGCTGTTTCTTTTCCTCCTGGAGACTTGAATGGCGTCAGTGAAATGATTAGACCTCTACTTGGTTTATTAAATGTTGTTTCTTTATTTTTCGTGAATGTGCTGGGAACATCTTTGATTACTTGTAAATAGTATCTAGGAATTTTCTCTAAAATACACTGTGGAAGGGATGAAACCAGCCTTTGTGAGTGGGAGGTGCTCTTTCCTAGAAAATCTGCTGCAGTGATGCTTTGACTAGGTATGAGTACCGTTATTTACTACTTTCTAGCGCACAATGTGTTCCTCCAAAGTTTTGTCAAAAATAAAAAGTATGTATTGTTGAAGTTGCCAAAAACTATAAAGAACCAACCTGAGGATCTGTATTATGATGTACTTGCTCGTTACTGCCACTTACCAGAAAGAATGGCCTTAAGGAAGTGGGAGGGTAATGCTTATGTAATCTACTGGCTTATAGGATGCATTGCTGAAAAGGAAAATTAAGAAACGTTCAGTGTCTGTGAAAAGCAGCTTTATTTCAAAATAGGCTTTGCCTCCTCCTTCCTTTTCAATGGCATAGTACTGAAAATGAGTAAGTGCGCCTTTGTTAAATATGCCATTAACTTTAGCTAAATTGACATAATGTTGACAGTTATTATGAGGACTGTATCAAAACTAATTATGCTAATTAGAATGTAACTACCAGTAATTGCGTGTATTCAAACAGTTCACCACCACCCTTGTGTGTGTTGTATTCCCCAGATGCAAGACAGCCATTTGTTGCCTGAGAAGCAAAAATTACAGCTTAGATAACAGATGAGTGCAAACAAATAAAGTACATTCTTTAGAAATGCTAATTGGTTAGATAAGTGAATGGCAGCATCTATTCTGCTTGGGTAAACTGCATAATTAAAAAATAAGACCCATATTTAAAAGCTTAATTTTAAAATTGTAGGCTTTTTAATTTGTTTGCATATTCAGGTTTATGAATATCAGGAGTAGCTGACTTTTTAAATACAGTTACTGGAGAGTGAGAGGAAGTCTGCATCTGAAACTCAGGCTGGTCTAACTTTTTTTTTTTTTTTTTTACTCTTTCAGGAATGCAGCTGTTGGGTGGCTAATGAATACCTGTAGTTGTATATGTGAGCAGCTATTTAATATCCTGCAAGTTAATGAGCATTACAAGAATAGCACTTCTAAGAAGCCTGATAAAGATAAAATGGAAATCTTTTAAGTAGCTAATCTTGTGTCTGTCTCTTACCCAAAATCTCCTCGAAGTGGTTAACTAGATTTCAGGAATACTGCATGTGGACTGACAAGGTTATCTGAGCGCTAAGATGCTGTGTAGATCTGTATATGTTGTTCCTGTTTGTCTTAAAACCAGCTCAGGATCTGAGACTGAGGGTTGGTGTTTTGTTTTGTTTTTGGTTTTGTGGGTTTTTTTAGTTTTTATTTTTTACTGGATAATATTTATTCCTGAGAAATGCTAAGGTTGCCAAGTAATGCTAGCAGCTTTTCTCTGCTTCAGTTGCTTTTATCTTCTAGGACCAGAGTTGATCTCCCTTGTGTATTTAATTTCACTAACTTATTATCCATGAATGAATTTGCATTCATAGTTGTCTGTATTGGCATTCTAACAAATTCCTAACTGCGGTTACAATTTAGTAGTTAGCTCTAATTTAGCAGTAAAGAGAGGACGATGAACCCTGATCGATGAGCAGGTTAACTCTTCCATACATACTTTGGCTGTCAAAAGGATATGAAGTATGTCAATTAATCATGCTGCATATTATTGTTTATTAAAGAATAACAAAATAATAAGCTTTGGTAAGAAGATTGCCCTGGCTTAGTGTTGCACACACATACAATGTACCCTCAAGTTACCGTCCTGTTGAAGCAGGTCTCCTCCCGTGAGCTGTGGTCACCCTCCAGCTGGCAGAATGGGGCACGTTCTAGAACTGGAACAAGTTCCTCCAAGTAGCTTGCACAGTGTATTAGCTGAGTGTGGGTATAATCCTCCTCTGTATCCTGTTAGAACTGCACAAATCCAATAAAGGAGATCAGACATGTATGGGAACTAGCAATCTATTCCTATTTTTCACAGGAATATCATGGTTCTCTTTTCTGGGCATATAATAATGATATTCGCTCGTGAGAGAATTCCCCCAAGCAGTGAGGAAGTCTCCCCAGGACTGGTTTCCTTTTAAATAATGACAAATCTAGGGCTGTGAAGAAAGCCTCTTTCCTTGGCCTACACAGCCAGTCGCGCCTGTCTTATCCTTGCAGATCCTCATTTTGTGGGACCCGCAGAGTGGAGATGAGCAAGCTCATCCCCATGTGGGACTTCATCCCCAGGGCTGAGGCTCATGGCTGCACCTTGGAGAGCAGTGACTCTGAACAGGGCCTAGGCTGCCTGTCTAGTGTGCATCTGGAGCAGTGTGTCATGCTCCTGACTCTTGTCCTCAGAATATTGTATAGAGTTGCACTCTCAGCTGCTTCAAAAATGAAATAAATAAAGAATAGAGTTGTGGAGAGCAATGAAAAAATACTGGCATGCAAGTTCTTGACCTTGAAATAAGCCCCATGAGAAACAAGGTTGTTAAGGGTTGTTACCCAGTCAGCTATGCATCCAGAAGAAATGGTGTGATCCCTCACAGTGTTTTAGGTTTAGGTGCACTTTTCAACTTGTTGAACTATGTGTGAAGGATAATTGAGTGAAATGTTAGAATCTGTGATGAACAGGAGATAGCACACTCAGGTCCTTGCTGGCTCTGAACCTGTAAGTCTTTTATGTGGGTGAAAAAGAAGGGTGTAAAAAGGATAAAAAGGCTGTGAGAAGGAAACAGACCAGAAAAATGACTGCAGCTGGAGTGGATTAGCTAAAATGAGCTATGATGCTGATCTGTCATAAAAAGTAAAAAACACCATAGTATTTGGTTTTCAATGTCTAGTCAGCCAACAGCTCAGACATTGTGATTCACTGTAGGTCTCAAAATATAATGAGAAAATATTTAGTAGCAAGGTGTAGTTGGTTGATTCAAGAGTGTGTGTTGATGTATAGATCTATTGCTGGTTCCAATTCTGAGTACTTTTAATGTTGCTCACAGCTCTGGCTTAAATATGAGGTAAAGTTGGCACCAGGGAGCATGAATATAGGTGTAGAAAAATCTTTGTATAGTGACGAGGTGATCCAGTTCTGCCACTGGCCTCCTGGATGTGAAGGGCCGGGTGAGAGGCGCCGAGGGCTCCCGTCCCTGCATTGCCTGGGTAAGAGCAGCTGTTGTGGTTCCCTTGGGTTCCTCTGTGCAGCCATAGCCTGTGTGGCTGCCCTTACCTTACTTAGGAGTCCAGTACCTATGTGTAAATACGGGGCGGGGAAGAGCAACTAAAAATGCTTTAGAGAATAAGGCAATACTTCACTGTTGCAATTCAGACCAGTGAAGTTTAATACTATTGAGAAACTTATTTTTCAGCTAAGAGAAATGCAAATACTGATGTTGAAAAAAATCAGTCAAGTTTGACCTAAAATGATGGCCTTTCTATGGAAATCTTGAGGTGAAGATTTCCCCTTTCTGTTCATGTTTTGTTGTGGGGCAGTATCCTCAGGAGGCATAATTGTTCATGGTATCTTAAAATTGCAGAAGACTCTTTGTTTTCCTCCTAGAGTCTTTCTGTCAACATATTCTCTTGCCTTTCATCCCAGAGGATGGAAGCAGAGAGCACGGGGATGGCTTGTATCCCTCGGACTCGAGCGTTGCTGTGGTCCAGCCTGCGGCCATAGCTCTGAGGAAACACTCGTAGAGTTTGAACAGCCCAGGTGCCTTGAAGGTAGCGGGAGAAGGTAGCGAGAAAAATGTGGAATCAGCCTTCCTCTTGGAGACTGTGTTACTGTCCAGCAGCAGCAAGTGGGGATGTGGGCTTCCCTTTTTAATGCTGCATTCCCTGGTGGTTTTCTTGCAGGCCCTCGCCCAGGCTAGTATCACAGCTAAGCCTTTTTGTGACTTCTCTGGACAGCTGAAGTTACCATGTTTTTCCACCATATACTGCCACAGCAAACTGATTTGAGAATCAGCTCTGTTAAATGTTCATCTCAGTGATTTTAAATTAAAAAAAATACTTTTATTTCTCTTATCAAGATATAGTCATATGCTGCTGCATCATATTTTCAGTATTAGCAGTAGTACAGCAAGATCACTGCATCTATTAGAAATTTTCTTTCGTCATGTTGTAGAGATTAAGAAATCTAGATAAGAGCTCAAGTTGACCTAGTGTCACTTGAGTAAAAAATGTAATAATCAGCAGAAGATTGGTTAACTGCTGCTCTCTCATGAATGCGTTTAACCTCTTGATCATTGCTGAATATCTGT
The DNA here is from genome assembly GCF_000705375.1 of Tinamus guttatus. Next base: position 40,455 of record NW_010589488.1, read on the forward strand.
AATTACATGGTGTAATGGAAGATACTCACTTAGTGTGTGGTCAGTTAAATTTAGAAATGATCATAGGCTTTGTAATGGGTAGAATAATTCAATAGCAAGCTAATTTTCTGTGTTAGGATATCTATTCAAAACAGAGTGAAGGCTTGATGTAAGAAACAGACTTGATTTGTGAGATTTGCTACTCAGCAAAGACCAACTTAACTAAGATAGCTGAGCTACAACACAAGTGTGGTTGGAATTGAATATAATTCATCATCAGGTGGCCATTAGGAGCCACCTACTGAATACACTTCCCCAGTATGATCGTGTTCCCCCAGAAGCTGGTAACAGTGACTAAATGCCTCCTGGTATGCTTGGTAAACGTGCTCTTCTGCATCAAGTACTGGACAAAGTAAAAACAGTGATGCGCAGGAAAGCGTTCCCATTTTTTCAGAGCTTCCCTGGTAGTCTGGTTTGTACTGGATCTTCATTCCATGAGCAGCCAGATTCTAGTGTTAGTTACAACATCACAAAGCTCAACTGCTACTTTCTGTTGAAGGAGAATTGCTTTTGCAAAGGTGAATGACTAAACAGTGGGAAATGTTGAATCTTGAAGCAGAAGCAACAGGCAAAACTCATCACAAGGAATTACACATCTTTATGGGAATGTTCATCACTTCTGTTATCTCACTAAGAAAATTAAGTTAGAATATTGCATTATTGCAAATCTTAACATTGTTTTCCTCCAAAAAGCAAAATTGGGCGTTAAAGATTAACGAAGAGACTAGATGCATCCTTGTTCAGAGTGATTTAAAAATAAAACTTACACTATTTCCACATTGAATAATTGTACTTGAAAGACTGCTTGCCTGATCTTATTGTGTGCACAGAAGTACCAAGCTTACAGATATCTAGGAGGGATTATTCCAAATGTAATTGCTATGGTTATTGTTTTGTCATGAGAATTTTTTGGAAGACTTTGCTTCCTTTTCAGTTTGCGTAATCTAAAATCATTCTGTTGAGTTGATTGTTAGGAAATGCCAGATAATAAAACTAGCTCTGAGGTTTCTTTATATTTATTTTCTGAAAGTTCAAATGTAGGAAGGAATGCAGAACAGAAAACTTTCAGATATTAAATGAAAGAATTACTGTATGTTCCTTGCTTGCCATCCCTTGGGGGAATAGTGAGACTACTTCAGAGTTTTTAAAAAGAATAATTCTTTAGTATGGATGTAATTTTTCAGTTCTTCTTGGAAAAAGACCCACAAGAGAAACCAAACTATACTCATAATACTCATGTTTTCAGAAATGAATTTTTCATTTGATACTACTGTATAATTATGATTGCAAGAGCGAGGCAGTACAGACTGTATCATTGGACTAGAGCAAGGCTTGCTTTTTTGGTGGATCTGTTGCTTGTTTGGTTTGGTGACTCATCTGTGTATTTTACTGTGATAAGAAGCATAACATGTAATGCAAAAGGCAGAGCCGTTAAAGCTGAAATGCCTGTTGTAAGCAGTGCTCTCCTGTATGTTCTGTCATCAAAGGGGGAGCTTGTTTACTAATGCTAGTTATTTCTTTTAAAAAAATGCTGCTGCAGCGATTATTCTGATGTTTTCGTGGCTGCCGTATCTCACTTGGGTGCGTGCAGAGCGGTGAAAGCTGCGGGGGTTGGTGCAAGGGGCTGCTGTGGGGCACGCTGTGGGGCAGCCGGCCATGGGGCAGCGACCCCTGCACGGGGAGCTGGGGCTGCTGGCCTCGTGCGTGTGGCTGAGTGCGAGGAAGCACTGCCTCAGGATCTTCAGATACAATCCGCAAGGGGAAAACAAACAGTATTTAACTTCTGTGAACAACCGCCGCTGGCTGTGTGCTTTATAACAAGGAGGAGGTGAACGCTAAGGGACTGCGAGTTTGTGGTCAGGCCGGCAGCGCCTTTGAGAGTGGTCAGAATTTGGCCTCTGTTCCCTTTTCCTGGGGGTGGGGTTTGGTTATCATGTTGGCCCTTGAAAAGGTGCTGTCAGCACGGAGAAAAAGGACAGAATACATGCTCCAAGCCCTTAAAAGGAACTTCAGGTAAACAGATGGATGTGCATAACTGGTATGGCAGGGATTTTATGGGTCGAAAAAAGGAGAACTGGAGATGCATCTGTTTAATGTGCTACTGCACTTACAGAGGATTTTCCAGACTTTAGAAGGGAAATAAAAATGATTTCTGGCCAATCCAATTTTTTAAAAGATAATTTTGGCTTTTAAATATACATTGAATATATTACATACAATTTGCATATTAAAGAATTATATAGTAGTTTATGGAAATTCATGATAGCTTTCTGGTGTATTTGATTAAATTCCGTGATCCAAGATGAACATGAGAAGCTGTAATAATAAGGTATCTAACACATGCTGAACATACTGAGTGCATTACCATGTAGTTTGTACTCTGTGTTCCAAAAGTGAATGTGGATCTTCTTCAGGTGAGTAGCATATGAGTGGCTTAAGAGATGTTTGCTTCTGATTCTTGAAGAAGTGACAACGATGTCACTGTCTGATATCAAGAATGCTAGAATTACAGCGAAAAGGAGCATACATGTAAAATTTATTTACTTGAAAGGGAAATATACTTCATTCTGGTATTATATTCAAACATTTAAAGTAGTAAAATTATCTAGATGAAATACTTTGATACTTCGAATATTAAAATATGAGTTGTTAAAGTGCCTACACTTGCATGTAAATTATTATGCCTTATTAGTAGTTAATGACATAATTATGGATGTTATTTGATTCTTTTAAAATGAATTAGCCTCCCTGGAATATAATGTATGTTAATGATGATATTAAGATAGATTAATTATCAGTGAATGAATTAAGAATTTTAAACAGGGCACCTTGAGTTCCTAGCACTCCAAAATGGGAAAATTGCTTTCTTTAGTCTCTTTAGTAATTGTGAGTTTGATGAGATATTATTGTATAGGTTCTGTTGGTATAGTGGATGTAGGAAAATAAATTATGAGAACCAAGTGGTGGATTTTCATCACCTGCTGCAGTGGTTTGTGCTAGAACTGCCGTATGTAGCGAGGCTGGTACAACACCCTAGTTAACACGTGTTCCGCTTGCACAAGGGACAGGTCTTGCTGTGCAGAGGGGCAGGGGGGTGTTAGGGTCCCCCAGTCCCTGTGCAGTGCACAATGAGGAGGTTGTCACCTCTTTCGGGCGCGTCACAGCATGGTATTCAAAAGCTCTTTGGGAATGTAAGAGCTTGTGATGAAATTGCTTTATTTCACTACCCTGTAGAATGAGAATATTGAAGGTTGGCTGTGGATATGTGCACATGTGAAGGTTAAAATTAGGTGACCTAGTGTTTTTAAAGAATTTTTAGGTGAAATAAGCAGAAATGTAGTATTTCTGTGTTGGCAGTCTCCTTTGGCTATGAAATTCAACCTAAAAATGCTCCTTTAGTAACTGAAACCTTTCAGAGTGCTGGAGAGCAGAAATGTGATCTCTGCCTTCGGAGTTCCTCCTCCTGCAAAACAGGAGTGCAGTGTGGCTGTGGGGATGCGAAGCGGCTTGGGTTTGCATATGACCATCCAGAAAGATGACCTTGGCTTGTTTTGTGGAAATTTCATCTTCCTGTACAGTGTGTGCTTTGGTGAATCTGTAGAAGTAAGTTCAAATCGCTTCAACGTGCGGTTCATGTTTGAATAATTAGAAACCTATCCTGTGTCTTCAGGAGAAATAATCAAAATGAGAAACCTCTCTGGGAAACAGTCAAAGACATTGCCAGAATTAGATTCGAATTCCTTTTGCAGTGGGTGTGAATCCATACTGTCTTTGGTTCTGGAGGGTTTTGGAGGGAGCCAGCTCTGAAGTATCATTCCTAGAAGGCTTCGTATTCCTCTTGGTCTTGAGTCTCTGTGGTTGCAGGGGTGAAATGCATCTCCTTTATGATCAAGAACATATGTGAGTAATTTTTTTAAGATGAAGTTTCTGTATACTTCAGTGTTTTTTTTTTTTCAGTTTTGTTTTATATCTGACACTTGTGTCAGGTGCTTAGGAATTTTTTTTCGTGTTTGGATATTGAGTATGATGCCATGAATGCTACTGAATGTATTTCCTAAAACTACAGTCTAAGCTATTAATTCCACCACCAAATACTCCTAGGTTGTACTCCTAAGCTTTTAGTTTATTTGGAGTGGGAATGAGCTATTCAGCTAGCAGAGAGCTTGCATATCAGAGCTCTGCTCATTTTGTATGTCCCTTTGCATCTTGCTGAGACAAGAGCAGTCTTGAATGGCCCATCGTTGTTATGAATTATACTTAAACTATGTTAAGAGTCTGGTACAAAGCCAGGAGGTTTGTGTTTTCCTCTGAGATGAGATTTAAAGCCTGTGGCTGAGAAGATGAGCTCCCTGAATGGGGAGACTCTAGGCAGATTTAAACTGGAATCAGCCTTGGGATTTTGGTTCTAAAACAAATGCTGCCTGACAGTATGCCAGGAAAATTCATATGCCAACGAGTATTTTAGCTTTTCATTTCTTAAACTCTATAGCTACCCTTGATGAGTGTTTCTTTTGCAACATTTTAACACTCTCATACTTCGCCTAATTCAGTTTTTTTGCAGTGGGAAGATTGAAGTGGAATTTATTAAAAAAAAAAGAGGTTTAAAAAGCATTTCTGAGTTATAAAGCCTGTCTTATCTTAAGCATTTCCATTGTAGAACCCAAAGTTTCAGTAAAAGGTAGGGTATAAAGGAAAGCCTTTGTAGTGTGGAACAGTGCAAGGCCGGGAGCCGCGCTGCGCAGGGAAGCAGCAGCCGGCGGTGCCGCCAGCTCCGCAGGGCCCTCGGACAGCGCTGCCCGCTCCTGCTCAACCGCCCCTCAGCTGGTCGCTGCTCCTGGGTGAAAATAAACCAGCCCAAGTGCCAGCGCTGGGAACTGTTTGGATGTTTTGGTGATGCAGGAAGATGGTTACTGCCGGGGAGTAGGGAGGCTGGGCTTGTTAATGCCTTGGGAGATACCAAGTACAAGGAAAGTTGTTTCTTTTCTCTCAAATTTTATCTTTGTCAATCCTGCCAGCATTTCGGGAGTGGACAGGTTGGTGGAAAGAGATGCAGGGGAGAGACGTGATCTAATCTTTTCTCAGTGCTATATCTCAATTAAAAAATGAACAAACAAGAAATCCATGCCCTCCATTGCCTTTTTAGATTAGTGTTCCCTTATCCAGTGCTGTATCCTGCTGCAATTCGGGCAAATTACCCATAGAGACTGGAAAATAGTTCTTAAAGTTAATTTGATTTATTATAGAAAGATAAAATAGTAACTGTGGTGGGATATGCAGTGGTGGGAAGTGGACAATGTGTGGGGAAAGGCCAAGACAAAAATCCTTAACCCTGCTTCGTAGATTAGGCCAGGCTGGAGGCTGAGCACGCAAACATACATCTGCATGTGGCAGACAAGGTGACTGGCATTGCTTGTGCTTGCCCTCTTTACAGGTGGAAAACCAGCATTTAGTTTATTTCGAGACTCCAGAACCACAACATCCAGCAGAGCACACTTCTACCTTAGTTATTTTTCCTATCTCTAATGTGCCTCAGAAAAGATTTTACAGGAAGAAGAAAATTATTTTAAAAATGTAGCAGTGGCGAGTTGATGCTGTGGAGATGTTTAGAATACTGGAAGTAAATCTGGTATCGGTTTAGAGGGCCGATGGTGAGTTGTTTCATGGTGTATAATAAATAGTTTAGCATATACTGCCACCATGTGTAATACAGAAGTGACAGCCACATGTGGGTTATGTGTATACATAAATTTACATTAAATTTGCATTATAAAACTTTAATTGCATATTCATATATATTCACATGCTCAGGTTTTATCTTTTAGTTAGGTGATTCCACTAATCACAGTAGTTTCTAAATTCTCAGAATTTAGAATATTGACTGACAGCGAAGTGATACGATTAAAGTAGCAAATAACAGTTGAAGGAAAAATAATTATATAAATATAAGTAGTTTTTGCCTTGAAAGTTTATCTGTTACCATATTTCTTTAATCTCTAAACAAACTTGTACTTACAGATATGTACCTAAAATGACACAGATACATTGTTCACATTTAGTCAGGGCAAATACTGTATTGACAGAGAAGAAACCTTTCTGAAAAAAAAATGTCTGTTTGGCTTTTTAAAATAATTTTGCTTTTTTCCTGACAGTAGGAGAGAAAAAGTTTCCTTTTCTATATATGTGCTCTGTTTTGTGGTAAAGGTACAAAACGTGCCTTTTGCTTATACGACTGTTAATAAGTCTGTGAAGGATTTTGCTCTATTTCATGTATATATCATGATATATACAGTGGCAGTGCTAACAGCTGGTAGTGTTAAAATGTTCCACAGAATGTATATACAATTTATACTAATTATCTTCCTTCTAACACCCAATTTATGCAATACTGCAGTCTATCCTATGCTGATGATAATTAGCTGGAAAGTAGTGGAGGAATTCAAACCCAAGCAGCCAGTTTGATGCTCGCTCAAACACATGGATGTTCCTCTAGTAACAGCTAAAAAGTTTCTTAGACTGGGAGAAAATTCAGCTAATGCTGCTAGATGCAAATCTGTGCCTTTAAGTGTCTTCTTATGTGCACTATAGATTGCAGCCTAAGCTTAGGAAAATGCCATTTTTAGAACTGACAGCAAATGCATTGCCAAGTAAGTTGTATGTGGGATTAATTTCATCTTCCACTGGAAGGCAGTCTTCTCTCGGTTTCCTCCTCATGCCTTCCGGAATTACTTAAGTAGCTGTTACAATCTTTTGTTTCTCACAGAACCCAGCAGTGCTTGTACTGTATTTGTCTTCATCTGCAAAGTTATTTCCTGCAGGAGACCTCGTTGTTCTGCATGGTTATAATTCTTTAGGTTACCCATATCCACAAATAGATGCTTTTGTAATTCTTGGTGGTTTGTAAGGCTGTGGACTTCTTGCATCTGTGCCTGTCAGTGCTAAGTTATTTGATGGTTTGAGGTGGTGGTGGTGTCTGAGTAATGAGCTTGTAGCATGTTTCATGCCTTTGTAGACCTTTCAGCTAGATGAAAGATCTTAAGTGATAGAGTTATGTTGGTCAGTTGTGTAGTCTGACATGCAGAAATGACTGCCAGAATGGTGCCAAATAGGCTTCTGTCGTTGTTGCTTAGTGTGCTGGGAGATGGGCGTATGGGATACTTTCTGTATTTCTCTGTTTTAAATGAAACTTTTGTAAATAAATATCTAGAATTTGGTAAATATATATATATACTAACAGCCTGGCAGCTGAAACCTGTGGTGGGCTGTATGGGACAAATGATAGGGCCTTGCCTCTTACCATTGAAATTCCACTGGCTTTAGCTATTGCCTCAAAACTGTTTGCATCATCCTCATTTGAAATGTAATAATGATGCTTATGATTCAGTTGCCTGCCCCTTCTTTAGAAACAAACAGAAAAGATGAAATGTTAGGACACTCTGTGAATGGCACTCACTATATGAATGATAGTTGAAAGTTGGAAAGTGTGAACAGAGAAGAAAGACATGGTGATTAGCTTTTTATAAAGTGGAAGTGGAAAAATAAAATAGTATTGGGCAAGAATTCGGAGGAAATACTTGTATCTGCATTAAAAAAAATCTTTTTTTTTCAGAGGAGATGACAGTTATGTCAGACATTCTGCAAAATGGAAAGTTCTTCCTCAGGTTCAGGATGCTGCTTAAAAAGATGCTATACTTGAAAAGGGAATTAATTCACAACAGTTGAGTGAATTGAGTTGAGGCCTTTGTTACAGAGAAGGTCAAACTTGGCGGTCACAGCTCTCCCGTCTGACCTGTGAATCTATAAATCTGTCAATGTTCCTGCCGGCCTGGTCTCCCCCTGGTTGAGCTGCACTTGCGGTCGCTCTGAGCTGAAGGAGAGCCGCGATGCTCTAAGCGCAACGGGCAGTGGGAGAGTCACCGACCTGGCACTAGGGGCGCGTTTCGAGGCGGGCGCACCGAGAGGCACCAGGTGATGCCCTTGTGTAGCTTCCTGTGCAACTCGGGGGGAAACTGACTATTTTCCTCCCCTTACAATTTAGTAGTCTTAAATGTTGAAAATCTCTCAGTTCTTATTTTTAAAACTGTAGAACAATAATGTCGATACATTCTGTCATATGAAGAAATTTAGACGGGGGCAAATACAGCAGCCTTTTTTTTTCTGCTGTATAGATAAGAGGTTATTGCTTAGCCTTATCCTTTCAGCAGCCCTTCGTTTTAGTTACAAATGTTTTTGCCCCCGAGCAGGGTTTACCACTATGAAATGTGTGTGGACCACTCTTCAAAATGATACAATATGACAGGAAATCAATATTTTTTTCATACTAGATTTGAGGGTGTGATTGTCATAATCCTCCTCTTAGAATGTTAATGGGCAAATACTAACCTTGAATTTTATCTCCTTTTATATCCTTCAGTAAGAAATGTGCTTTGTGCCTCCCTCTGGCTTGCTGCTCTAGAAGTGGTTGGAGGTTTGGTTTTATGTGGTGTCAGTGATCTGCAGGTATATCTGTATTTTTAAAGTAAGGCATGGAGATTTTGACAGTTGGCCTCTGCTATGGGCTGTGTTCAGAGGCTTCTGAAACAGAAAACTTCCCTGGAATTGCCTGGTTGGCATGCTGGCTGTAGAGTAATCCTCTTGTGTTGAGGTGCCCATTTTGATTTCTCAACGAAATGGAATGGGTGCCATTTGTTACATGCTTGTGGTAGGAATAGTATGTGGAACTTTAGCTTATAGCTTCTCACAGTCTGGGTTTTTAGCTCTTATTTATTCGGTTTTGCAGAGGAGAGCATGCTTTTCCTCTGAATTGTAGTCTGATGACTTCCTAATTTAAAACAATACCAGATTAAGGTGCCTAACTGGAAAATATATAGGTGTATTTACAGGGATGTTTCTCTTGCTATTTAGTACTTGACAAGATTTCCCCTTGTAAATCTGGAGATGGATGCTTTTGAACATAAAATGCAATCCATTTTACTCAGTGACAGGGTCCTTAAATCTCCAATAAGTTTTTAATGACATGGCATAATCAATGCATACCAAGGCTAATAGTGTGATGACAGCTTCTGGGGAGAAGAGAGAGAGGAAAAAAAAAGAAAAAAAAAAGAAAAAGAAAAAAACCACCTAATCGATGACTTGCTGAGTGAGCAGCGGCGCTGATAAGAGAGGTCCAGTTCCTCCCCGCTTGCTCCTTCCTCCTGCGCGCTGCCGCGGCGCCCTCCTGAGCCGCGGGCCCGGCCGGAGCTCGGCCCGCCGCCT
>NW_010589488.1:51921-65850 GCF_000705375.1 Tinamus guttatus
CCAAGTCTCCTTGCCTGATATTTTCCTTTCTTTTTAATACAACCCTGCTCTGAAGTAATGAGTTAGTATTTTTATAATAACAGTACTACGTGTCCTTGCTGTTTAAAAAAAAGAAAAAAAAATCACTCTGCTATTCTATTGTTCTGTGCAATTTATCCATGTATCTTTTGTCCTCTCTTTTTTCCTGTGTTACCAATGCTCTCCTTTTAAAGGCTGTTGAGAATATTCTGAAAGGGATTAAAAAGACAGCAGTCTGGGTTAAGACTCTTCTGAAACACCTGTGATCTCTAGTGAGAGGCCAGTGAACTTCATTCTTCATAAGTCTGTGTCAGTTCTTTGGGTTAGAAATAAAAATACTAATAGCAGATAAACCTGCTTGGAAGGTGTCTGCTTGCTTAGGGAGGATGAATTTATATGTATGTGTATGTGCGTGTGTCTGTATATATATATGCCAGTCTTAGGGTAGAAACAATGTATGCTTAAATGAAAAGTCTACTTTTTGCATTTTTTTCTGTTTGTACACTGTTCCAAAGCTTGATTTACAGGACACCAAAACAGTTTGCTTTAGGATGAGAACCTGCTATAACAGTTTTTGATCCTATCCACCATCATGCTCTGTTTAAAAACAAACAAACCCCCCAAAACACTCAAAACAGGAAGCAGCTTGAATCTCAAAATATAAGCCTCAACTAAATATGTAATCCAGGGTAAATCTTGTTTTGGGTTTATATATGAAAGCTTTCCTTTTTGCTTAGAAACTGAGACTTTCATTTGTTGCATCCAGAACCTAAGCAGCTATTTTGTTGTTTTACACATCTTCTTTTATGTCCAGTTACTTGTAGTAGTTTTATGCACAGAGGACGAAAGCCTCAGAATAAAGCTTTCTTTTAGGTCTGTAATCTGCACTGCTTGTCACTGAGCAGATTCGATAAAACTTCCGAATCTTTAATTAAAAGTAGCACTCTTTATTCATATAAAGTATGAGCAGAAGTGTGGATTGAAATAGATCTCTCGAAAATACAGAATACAAACTAACAAACAGAACTGTTTCCTGCATGTTCTTCAACACAGCTCTTGATTGCTTCCTGCTAACAACTTCTATTTCATCTTTCTTCCTGGGATTTGTTTGATAGGTGCTAGTCTCCCGTGCCATGTTTTATGTTACCTTAAGTAACCACCCAAACCTCTGCATAACCTGTGTGGGTGAAGATAACGGAGCCTGTCCACCTGCTAAGGATGATGTGGGTATGTGGGGGAACTTACCTGACTCAGTCGTATTTCCAAAGCTGATGAAACAATTTTTATGAATAGATGTGCTAGATGTTTCGACCCCTTGGGCTTTTCCTTTTGCTAACTTGAGTTTTGCCTCTGCACTGCTGGTAAAAGATGTCTGGAAAATCTTGTGGTATCTTTTTTTTTATTAAGCTAGAAATGAAACAGACCAGCATCAGAGAAATAAACTATATATGAAACCTCAAATGTCAAATAAAACACTGTATGTGTCTGTTTTCTTGTCTCAGTGTTTTTAAGAAATGGTGGATTTTTTCTTCACAGGGAATTTTTCTTCACAGTTTTTTTCACATCTAAGGCTTCTTTAAATTCAGGGTGGCTGCACTACATTAACTTTGCATGATTGTGGTCCTAGGCAACATGGAAACTTTCAGATGAGAATCTTGTAGTTCTGTACTTCACACACCAACTTAGGGGGTGAGATGAGGAAAAAAAGTCATTCTTAATTCAGAGTCATTGCTGTACAAGTGGGAGGGTTTGGAGGCTCCATGAAGATGCTTCTTTCCAGAATACTGGAAGTCGGTGTTTGTGCGAAGCAGAGGGTTCAGCTGAGAACCCACACTGTATGTGAGAGGAAATAGTGGGGACTGTGACTGTCTCCTTCTGTGGGTGTAGTTGATGTTTGGGAAAGTATTTTTGGGGTAGTCTGCTTAGGAAAAAAGAAGTTAGCAATTATTGACTAGACTTGTGACTTATTGACTAGGGCTGTTTTGCAGAGTGAATATAAGCAGTTTTGCAGCTGCGATTCTGGAGAGTTCTTCATTTTCCTGCCCAGTTTGTGCGCAGCAGCGTCCCCCATCCCCTAGGCTTGCGAGACTCCGGGGCTTTCTGCTGTGTTCCTGTGCCGCCGGCCGTGCCTTTGCAGAACAGGAGGCCAGCGTCTCGCAGAAGCGTTGCTGCCTCATAGGGAGAGAATGAAAAACAGTCTGACAAGGAGGTGTAGCTTTGGGCAGACGCAGAAAGGATTCAAAACAACAAAAAAAGAAGTGTCGGGGGGGATTTCAAGGTGCAGTTTCCACTAGCTTAAGGTTATTTAGGAAGGCAGGAGGCAGGTGATCCTGCGCACACCAGGGTGCGCTGTGTGGGTGCAGCTCTGTGCCCTGGCTTGCTTCAGCCTCAGCGCTTGCACCCACTCCTGTCCAGCGCGTTGTTTGCTAGTGGCTATGTCTGCAAAGAAATCCTTAAATTGTGACCATTTACTTTTCTATTTTGTGAGAGGTGCTTGCATGATCAACATTGGTTATAGATCTAAAATATTGAATAATATTATATATGTTCTTGTTACTTTTTTTCTGATAGAATGATTAAGTTATTCCTGGCACTGTTATCACTTAATTTTTTGGGAGGCGCAGGGAGGGGATAGGTAGGAAGGATTACGATGGCTGTTCTGTATGCTTAAATGCTAGCGAGATCTGCCCCTAGGAAACGAGATGGGTAGAAGAGCCAGCAGAGGGATGAGACATGGATGTTTCTTCTTTCCTCATTAGCTCTTGTGCACTCCTAACAGAGTGTATAATCTCTCCATCAGTTAAAGTTAATTCGCCTGCCTTTTCCAGGCATTCAGGCATTGTTCGAGTCTGTCAGGGCCTCTAAAAGGTTTTGTCAGGCATCACTTTCGCTCTTAGTGGAGTGGTGAAAGCTTTTCTGAAGGGGTTAACCTTCTGTCTTTGCCTCTCTTGGTGTTGTGGTCACTTTATTGCAGGGTTTAAAAACAAACAAAAAAAGCAGTCCCTTGTTTCATTTGGTGATAAAGTGTTTGGCATGAGGCCAGATGTGGTGTCTGTAGCCCGTGTCGTACTTCTCACTAATGTCTTTTGATAATTGCACTAACGTTTCTTGATAATGCCTACAATATGTCACAGAACTGAGTGACTGTTTTGTATTAATTTGGAAGGCAAAGCTTAAACTTAATATTGCTTCATGTCAAATCCTTCAGTGAGCTCAGAAGTGCGATCCATAATAATTTGAACTGAGCTCAATTGTGTTTTAAGAGCTGTAAAAGAAAACAGGATCCGAACCCTCTGTGTATCATTTGGCTCCCGTGGCTCCTCCATGGACTTATCCAAGGGATCTGAAGCGTTTTGTCTTTGCCTGCTGATTTATTAATAATAGGAATAGTGTCAGCATGAAAGATAGTAACTTGTGATTAAACCTTTAATTTCAGCTGTAGTTTTTTGTTTGACAAATAGTTTTGTTAGCCCTGGCTTTAAACTCACTTTATGCTACATCTAATAAGTAAATAACTCTTCTAGTCACATTTAATTAAACTAGTGATTTTCTATATCACCTTTTTAAAATCCTTTTAAATTGCTTCATTCAAATTTCTTTTTTTTTTGCTTTTATCTTGGGGGTTTGTCTGCGATACCACTTGGTAAGTCACACTTGACCTAGTGATTTATCAGATTAGTTTTCTCTTGTTGATACACTGTTTGCTTTTAAAATCTTAATTTTCTCTAGGGATTTTATCAAAATTGCTTTCTGTTGCATTGAAGCAATAAACTTTTTTGCTTACAGCAGTTACAGCCAATTATCTGTTTGGCTGTTAAAAATACATTTTGAAAAAATAAATGATTAAGACCATGGAGCAAAATACTGAAAATGGCAATTTCATAATTGCTTTTAATTTGTTTTCTAAGCTTTACTTTGTGTCCTTTATAAATGGTACTAACTACTTCTGTAACTGTATTGCTTATATTGTTTATATCAAAAATAAAGTGGAAAAACCATTTTTCCCTTCAACAGCTCCCCTGCTCTTTCAACTTAGGTTATTGTTGCTGGCTCATTTTTTCAAGTTCCTCTTGTATCCCAGCCCTTCTTCCACTTTGTTCAAGTGGAGCCTTGCGGTGGGGGCTCAGAGGGCTGCAGCGTGCAGGAGCTGGAGTCGCCCTTGGCCTCAGTGCTGGGGTTGAGCTCCGCATGGTGGCATCAGACACTGGGATTCGTGTGGGAAGAAGAGTGCTTCAGGTCTGTGACCTTGAAGAGAATCGTGCCCTGAATCTGCAGAGACTTGGAGCACTAAACGCTGACTTTCTACAGAGCGCATCAGGATTGGAGTAGTTGATCCATTTTGAAATTTCTTAATTTGTTGTATGTGTGATTGACCTAATTTCATAGGGCTATTAAATAACACATCTATGACACCTGGGTATCATCCCTAAGCAAATTTCAGGACACTGTGTCAAAACAAGCAATTGCATTGAAAACTCTTGCAAAACATTTTCAGTTTTCCTTGCAGATGATAGGAGCAGTGTAGCTGCCTCATTTCAGAAAAGTCATCCCTGTGCAGGCACCGAAAAAGAAAAATTTCAAGTGATCCAATTCCAGCAAATGCTGAAGTCACCAAAACCATGATCTTACAGAAACTAATAGGCAACCTTGGTTGTAAGACAGGACGAGTAACTTTATTGGAGCCGAACTCTAGTATCCAGATAATGTCCATTTTCAGCTCTCTGGAACATGACTTTTATTGCTTGAAGGTAGATGTTATGCCGATTTTTTTTGGAAATATTTTAAGCCTAGAACACTAGACTTTGAAGCATGTGTATTTTGTGTGTGTGTGTCTGTGTGTGTGTGTGTTTGGATGTTCTCTACAGATGAATGGTGATAAATCAAATAGAAAAACCTTTCTGAAGGTACTTTTAAACTAAGGCAGATTTCCCTCCTGTCAGATAATGTAACTTTTTCGCTTTGTGTGGAAGGCAAGGGAAAAAAAGAGGGTATAAAAAGAGAGGACACATGGCAAAATATCATAAGCTCTAGATTTACTCTAGATTTTTTGGGCTTCTCGAATGTGGAAGGTTAATTTTTATTGTTGTTCTCAAAAGCTAGCTGTATACAAGTGATTCTAGAGAGCTAGTTATGCCCAAGTTCTGTACGTGCTTAGGGAGTTGAGCAGTCAGACCTTGTGAGGCAAAACCTGAAAATAATCCCTGCCTTGTTTTTGGAGCACAGCACTCACAGGCATACCTGGAGAATTTAGGCTGTGAGTAGAAAATTGATTTCAGGAATCCATGTGGCTTATGAGCGGAGTCTCCTGGTTCTAAACTGCTTCATTCTTTTCAAGATTTTTACAAATATAGAGAAGTGTGAGAAATGAAGGAACAATATGAGTGAAAACGTAATAAGAGTAAGCACTTGGGACTGGGATAAGAGTTGTGGTACTGTGATTGCTCATTAAGTTGTGTGTTACTTCCCTTCCCCATTCCTCACACAGTCATATGTGTTTAACTGTTAAAGATGATAGTGGTCTATGTGGTGTGAGCTCAGTAGTGACGAAGTTACCAGACTGTATCTCTGACAATTTGACAAATTCGATTAATATATCATCTGCATGTCAAGTCTGCTAATTAATATAGCAGACTTGACATGCAGACATAAAGCTGCATAGCTTTTTTTTTTTTCTTTTTGTAATTTTATCACTTTGCCCCAGATAAGCTAAAGTTGTTCTCAGGGCAGAGTGGTCAAAATCTCCAATTTTCTTGGATTTACTGGCAAGTCTGTGCATTACCACCCAGCGCTTCACCCTTTTTGCCCGTTTTTCACTTTCCACGTGTTTGTGTGTGTATAGACTGGTGCCTCTTTCCAGTGGCCCCTGTAGCACCCCCTGCCCTGGGCCGATGCTGCCCTCCAGTAGGAACACTCTGCTAGAATTTAGTCCTTGTGCCATTGTGCCACAGCCACAGTAGCGCGGGCTCTTAGATCGCTTCCTTCCCCCTAAAGGCACTGCCAGTTTTTCAGTACTGTTTCTCTCTGATGTGGAGCCTCTCTGACAGATCAATACTAAGCTGTGCTGGTGCTGAACTCGGGGGGGCAGGTTAGGCTCACCGCGATGGGAAGCATGCGTTTTGTCTCGGGGCTCTAACGAGATGCAGGGAAAAAATCCAGGTGCTTTTAAATTGATGCATTTCTGCCAAGGGGCTACTCTAGAAAGATATTGTATTTAAAGTGGCTATGTTTCATGTGTTTTCTGTCTAGCCTCACTGAGGAAATGCAGTAATCGATGAGAATCCTGTCAGATATTCATTCTTTCCTTTTTGTCCTTCAAAACACCCCTATGTTCTGTGTTCATGCAACAACTGTAATGATTATCCGTGTTCAACAGGATGCAGCCAGGGCGAGGAAGGCAGAGCTGTAACTAGCATTGCTAAAAGGAGAGTATCCAACAGACTAATGGATTAGGCTGCCAAGCGGTTTGAACCAACCCGCTAGTTACACATTTTTGTTACGCAAAATTTAACATCTATGGCTGTGATTCAAAAATGGGATACAGCGAGTTACCTCAGATTAATTTTCCCCTTGATAGTAATTTATGTAGCTGGACAGATTAATTGGTGCAAGATACGCTCCTGGCCCCTGATTCCTGTTCTCTTTGGGAGATAGTTTTCAAGGGTCACAATTTTTGTACTGTTTGAAAGTGGCTTTTCTTGATTTAGTCCCTGGCCTTGGCTAGATGGATTGCCCAGCATAGCCTAAAGTAAGATTCTTTGTCAAATAATTGGCAACCCATTACTCCTATTTATTTTAATTCAGTGGCTTGGAAATCTGTCATATTTATTATGCTTTGGTTGTGTTTTGAGACAGCCCTTTACCGAAGCTTCTCTGGTGAGCCTGCGAAGCCTGGCACAAAGCCTTGTTAAGGATTACATTGAAGACCTACATTTAAGTCACTGGAGGTCAGCAAGAAAGGAATATCTTTGCTTATCAGTAAAAAGTAGAAAATAAAAATTTTATTTCACACTTGCCTGAATATAGTACTAAGTGGTGAGAACTGTATGTGAGACCTTGTAACTTGGTCCTGCCTCTGCTTGTTTGGTCCTTAGCATCGTGTATTGCCTCTTGCCTGAAAATCATAGCCTGTTTTACCAAAAAACAAACAACCCCAGAAAACAAACAAACAAAAGTACTCTGTCATGGAGACCTAGATGGGAAAAGATGTATTGAACTGTCCCATACCTTTCTTGCAGATATTTTTTTCCTCTTACAGCTTATAGTTGGAATGCTCTGAAGTTCCAGGCTTCCCAAGCTGTGCTGTGTGGGCTGTGTTACATGGCTCTGCCTAAATCTATCCTTTCAGTTTTGGCATCAGTCTGTTGCCTTCCTGCACATCACATCACCTTGAGTATCACAGAATCACATAATGGCTGAGGTTGGAAGGGACCTCTAGAGATCATCTAGTCCAACCCCCCTGCTCCAGCAGGGACACCTAGAGCACATGGCATAGGATGGCATCAGGTGGGTTTGGAAGATCTCCAGAGAAGGAGACTCCACAACCTCTCTGGGCAGCCTGTTCCAGTGCTCTGTCACCCTCACAGGAAAGAAGTTCTTCCTCATATGGAGGTGGAAGTTCCTGTGTTTCAACTTACACTCATTACCCCTTGTCCTGTCACTGGCCACCACTGAGAAGAGTTTGGCCCCATTCTCTCTACATTCTCCCCTCGGGCATTTGTACATGTCGATAAGATCCCCTCTCAATCTTTTCTCCTCCAGGCTAAATAGGCCCTGCTCGCTTAGTCCTTCCTCATACAATAGATGCTCCAATCCCTTAATCATCTTTGTTGCTCTATGATGGCCCCTCTCTATTTAAGTGTGTATCAGAAACACACTTAAGAAGAGTGTTGAACTGCTGAGGCATCTTCATGGATTTCTGCAGCTACAACCGTGTTCTGCTCTTCCTTCTTCAGAGATGTGGACAAGTTCAAGCCCTCCTCACAGCTCCTTCCTCACACCTCAGTTGAATTTTGTGATGGCTGTACTTACGTAGCACCTCAGTTCCCAACTACATCCATTTGTTCAGCACACTTCCTTTCAAAGATAAAACAACATGCTTAAAACTTGGGTCAAATAATGTAATGTAAGAGAGAAGCCCTTTCTGCACTGCTGTTCCTGCTTTCGAGGAGAAGCCTCCACCACTGCTTCACCTGCAGGATACCTGCTTCATGTAGCAGGACACCACAGGCTGACCAGAGCCACCCCTTTACATGCAGCACTGGATATGGTTTTAAATTTTTTTCTTGGCATATGAACAGTAACTCAGATGTTTCTCCTGGAGGCTGTTTCTTCCATGTTCTTCCCATCGTCATCCGAATGTCCTCAATGTATTAGTGGAAGATAATACACCGTCACGATGAGAGCAAGATGAATTCTGTCTAGTGTTTTTTTTTTATATATATATATCCTTCAATGTTGATGAGTTAGTGTAATTTCACTAAAGTAGACTGTATGTTTACTATTTCTAGGCTTGTTTTTGTTACTTGAATATTTTTTGTGGTTCTCTCTCTTGTAGCTTTGTGAAAATCTTTGGGAACAAGTCAAATCCAAGATTGCATGTGATTTCCCTTCTTTGCTGCACCTCCCATCTGCCTCTTTCTGCATATATAGAATTAAACTGTTTTAATGTTTTAAATGAAAATGTATGGGAAAAGGTCTGTTGTTTTACAGGCACTGGGAATCCTTTTCTGTAACAGTGAAAAACTGATCAACCAATCTGAAGCCATAACACTTAGTATCAGAGACTGAACAGATCTTTTGTGTGTGGTGTCTTGGCCCTGCAAAAGAGAAAAAAGCTGCCCAAGCATCATGAAGTATAGACCAGGATTTTTGCTTTTAGATTACATGTGTTTTAATGGCTACAATAACCCCTTCAATGTGAAGTATTGATTAAAAATACTTTAATGGTTTGCACTTAAGTGTTATTGATGACTTAATGAAATTACTGATATATTTTGTAGAAATTAAAATATTATAGTAAGTATGTAATAAAAGCTCCCACGAACTTCAGTTTTACATTTTTATACGTGATTTCAGATGTTATGTATCTCATTAAAGTGCATCAGGACAGCTTTGCTTTAGCTGAGCTTGTAATGATAAATTACAGTGTGATTTTTTTCTGAAACTTTAAAGATAGTTGCTTCCTTAAGCTTTAGAAAATCTTTCTTAAGGACTGGGTTCCTTAACCACATCCTTGCAATTATATCTTTTTGTAAACCAGGGATCATGCAGAAGGACAGTGAAGGTGTGTAGAAGTCTGCGCCCCTGGGATCTAAAGAGAGAGAGAGAGAGAGAGGAGATTAGCTGCAGACTCTTGGGTGTCAGATGGGGTTTCTCAAACGCGTCTGAAACGTGTGAGGACGTGTAGCTTGCTTTGCCTCTCACTGACACACTGTGCTTAAAGAGCATTGCCTGGACCTGGTCACTAATGTCTGCGTAACAGGCAGCAGGGAACTAGCTCACCTTGTGTGTCCCCACCTCCTCTCCATCATTCATCAGAGGTGCCTGCACACGCGGCCTGCGCGTTCAAGGTGAGGTGCAGATGCCTCCTGGGTGCTACGGTGGGCCAGCTGTGGGATGGCACCGCCTCCTGCCCTGTCTCTGCTGTTGCTCTCCAGACACAGCCACTGGGAGTGAACAACTACTCTAGTGGGGGAGATAGTAGAGCAGGAGGTAGATCCCAGTGCAGGGCAACGTTCAGCGCACAGTTGTAGCGGTGTCAGCAGGCCCTGGCTCTGGGCTTTCCTGCCCTGTGGCTCTTGCCTAGCTGTGAGTGCTGAGATGCTCAGGCAGGTTGCTGACTGTGGAGCAGCAGTGCCTTAAATCTTGATTAGAGTTTTATCTTGAGGGAATAGCACAGGGCCAGGCCTGGGAAGGAGGAAGAGGATGCTAAGGTCACAGTTTGGGGATGTGTGAGGAGGTGTTCCTAAAGAGTGAGGCTGACATGAGTAATATGGAAAAATATTGAGATCTGCCAGTGTTAGGATTTGGCCAGTATGAAGTGAATGGATTTGTTACTGTATAGTTTTCCTTCATTCTAACCACCTGCAAAGCTATCGGGTGCCAATTTGTGTTGCTTTTCGGTGGATTTTATCTCCTCTGCTTGAGATTACTGCCACTGTCACTTCTGATCTCAGTTTGGCAGTTAACAAAGATGAGGACGGAGGGGAAGGAGGACACTTGCCAGTGTAGCAATCTGAGGGTAGAAATTTCTTCAGCTGAGAGAACATGCTTTTTATCACAACACGTAGGTGAATTGATATCACTGCATCTGTGAGGGCAACTGTGCTGCTAATGGCAAGTGTTGTCATACGGAGATGCTTTCTGGCTGCAGTGCTGAGCCCCGTCCCTTGCTGCGCGAGCCTTTGCAGAGCAAAGCACCTTGTCTGCTCCCCGCGGCTCTCTGGCCTGTGCCTTCAGAGCCAAGCCCTTTCTTGTGCTCAGTACCAATGTGTCTTATTTCTGTTAGCTTTTCTGTAGGGACCTCTGCTTTCCAGAACCTTGTTTCTTGGACTGCTTGTCTGGGAAGCGAAACAAATCTGGTCTTCTGCACGTCATCTGCCTAACCTAGAGGCCTTGTCTTGGTTAGGGCTTGTTTGGGATCCTTCTCCCTTCAGTTGTCTTTAGTGTCTGGAATCATATTGTTTTATGCAAAGTTTTGGCCTTTACAGGATTTCCTCACTGCCGGCTCATTGTATCAATGGATCATTTGCAACTGGCCTATTTCTCGGAAAAGGCAGTACCTGTGTGAGGGTGTCGTGGAGCCGCAGGACGTGCTCAGCCTGTATAACCATGCCATCTCTCTGAATGCGTTGTATTCTCTGTGAGGGTTTTTTGCCCTTTAAATGAAAGATAGCTCTACTTCTGAGATGCTCACCCTGATCCCAGTTTTTCTTTATTGTTTGTCTGTCACTCGTTTCTCTTGGAGCAGCATGTATAGCTAAGCTGGAAGGTGCAACTGCAGAAACGGTTTTTATCAGTGTGAGTTTATGATGCATTGAAAGACTTATATAGATACAGCCTAATGCCTCTGCATGCTACAGATGTCCTTTATTGAATACTTCTGTCCTCAAGCTAGACTCCTAATGGTCATCATTATCACCTCTATTCTTGATCTGAAATCCCAGTTGTGTGGTTTTTGGAATCTCAGCAGCTTTTATTAATTTCTCATCTCATTTGCACCCCAAAGATAGACAACTGCATTTCAAACAAATCCGGTGATAAACATTCATCCCTACTTGGACTTGCCTGTTAGGTTTCCTTCCCAATTTTGTTATAAATGGCTATAGCAGCAGTGTGGCATGGACAGCTTCATAGAATCATAGAATGCTTAGGGTTGGAAGAGACCTCTAGAGATCATGTAGTCCAACCCCCCTGCACATGCAGAGTCACCTAAAGCACATGGCACAGCGCAACTGTTCTCGTCAGTGATCCAGCTCACAACAGCTCTGTTTTGAGCTCAGCAAAGAGGTGACCTGGGCTGGGAAGGGTTTTCCTGCCTCCGTGGGAGCTGTATTTAACCCGAATCACTTGAGGGGTCAGGCTGGCGGAACAGAACTGCAAACATTTGTACCGATAACAGCAGAGGGAGTAATGAGGGATAGGAGTGAGTGGGTGAGAGATGCGGGGAGATGGCCTCCTTGGTCTGGCACTATTGCTGTGGTTTATGTATTGGGCACCTCAGCTTCGCCGACATCCTCACTCACTCGAGCAAAAATGTGAAGTTGTTGGTACTAAATGAGAAGTGGCACCAGAGTGAGTGTGATGTACTCCTGATAAACACAGATCTGGAATTTCCTTTGCTCTTTGCACAGGAGATAATGAAATCCAGGAGAGTTCTTGACTTTCGCTACCTGTTAGTATGAGAATTAATGTGGATCCTTGGGAATGCAACAGTGTATGAAATATCTGTTGAAACTAACCTTGTTAAAAATTGTGTTTTGTCAGTTCGGCTCTTCTGCTTATTTTGCTCTAACAAAATGAGCTGCTAATATATTTTGTTTTAGAAAGCTGTATTGTCTCTGCTACTGATGTTACTGGAGGGACAGCCCGTATGGGCCTCTTCAGGAGTCTGAATGCTTCTTTGGTGTGAGAATAATCACATCAGTTTATTACATTTTGTGCTGTGCAACTTCGGAAATTAATATAAAAATATCAGACAATATAAATACTTTGGAACAGCAAGAGGAGTTTTTTGTAATAAAGTAGACATATTTATGCATATGTCTATTTTTTGTAGTGGACAGCGTCATTAAATGCGTATGAGTAGTACATATGTAAATGTCTCATGAGACTACTTCTAGTAAAATATTTAAATTTTCTTTCTGATATTTGTGTGATGAAATTATTGAAAATGATTTCATAAAACTCATGCAAAGTTAGTGAAAATACAGTTCAGTTAAATACTCTTCCTCTTCCTTCTCCAACATCCTCCATTCCATCCCCTCCACGATCCATTTTCTCCCCTTTCTCTGTTCTTCTTCTTCCCTTTTTCCATTCACTGTCAGGAAGGGGCGCCTCAGAAGAGTCATTTCAGCTCAGCACGTCACCGTCAGAGACTAGTGGAACCAGCGGCTGCAAAAGTGAGTGCCTTTATTGAAGGACCATTTAAAAACTGGAATATTGTGCCAGCAGAATATTTGTTACTAGTATTTGTTTAGTAACAAATACAGCAGCTTGGTGGTGTGCATAAGAGCCTTTATTATGGCTCATCTGCAAGTGATAAAATCCCCCTGCCTCTAAAGATGATTTCAGTGCTGGCAAGATGCATGTACTTCTGGCAAGATGTTGTGTTTCTTGGGGGAAGCTGGGTTGAGTGGTCTTGTTTGATTTTCAGACCGCTTTTAGCGGTCTAGGTTTCTAGCTGTGGGGAATGTCTGAGCCGCTCCATGTCACCAAGGAGTAGCGAAAACATCGCCTGCCTTAGGTGTGAGCAGGCGGATGACCTGCTGACGGAGGAGGTAGAAAGGTTGAGTGTCATCAGGGAATGTGAAAGAGAAATAGACTGGTAGAGCTGCGTTCCGCAGTCTTCCCAGGAAAGGCACCCAAGAGAACCCCACAATTCAGTCTGTAAATCCAGTACCCTCTTGCTGTAGGGCAGAGGGGGCAAAATTAACAGTATCAAGGGACGAACAACAACGGAAACAGGTTCCTATTCGAGGTGGCAGGAGAACCCTTCCACGGCCCACCTCACTTCCACCAGTGACCACGTCCAACAGGCATGTGGGGATCAGAGAGAGGAAGTCATGAACCAAGGCCCATCTAGGGAGCTGTCTACAGAGAGGCAGTCAGGTCCACGCTGCGAGGCTGCTCCCTAAGGAGAAAAGGAGCACCCGCAAGAAGCGGCGGGTGATCGTCATGGGTGACTCCCTGCTGCAGGGCACGGAAGCACCGATATGTAGACCGGATTCCTCATCCAGAGAGGTCTGCTACTTGCCAGGGGCCAAAATAAAGGATGTTACAGAGAGGCTCCCAAGGCTTGTTCAGGAGTGTGACCATTACCCTTGGTGCTGTTTCACATGGGCACTAATGATGCCATGGGGAAACTGAGGGAAATCAAGCGAGATTTCAGGGCCCTAGGGATGGCCGTCAAAGGTATGGGAGCCCAGGCAGTGTTCTCCTCCATCCTACCAATGAGGGGAATGGATTCAAGGAGGAGAAGGCAGATATGGCAGGTTAACAACTGGCTGCTCTGCTGGGCTTGGCAACAGGGTTTTGGCTTCTATGACCATAGGACTCTGTTTGATGACCACCAGCTAGTGGGGAATGATGGGATCCATCTCAGCAAGAGGGACAAATGTCTCTGCCAAAAGGCTGGCCAACCTGGTTAGGAGGACTTTAAACTAGACAAGAAGGGGGAAGGGGAGTGTCACA
>NW_010589488.1:67277-80650 GCF_000705375.1 Tinamus guttatus
CTGGAGAAGAGAAGGCTGAGAGGGGACCTGAGCAGTGTCTATAAGTACCTCAAGGGAGGGAGTGAGGAGGATGGTGCTGGTCTCTTTTCACTGGCGGCCAGTGACAGAACTAGAGGTAATGGCCACAAACTGAAGCACCAAAAGTTCCACATGAACTTAAGGAAAAAATTCTTAACAGTGAGGGTGACAGAGCACTGGCACAGGCTGCCCAGAGAGGCTGTGGAATCTCCTTCTCTGGAGATCTTCAAACGGGCTTGGATGCAGTCCTGTGCCACGTGCTCTTGGTGACCCCGCGTGTGCAGGGGTGTTGAATTAGATGACCTCTAGCGATCCCTTCCAACCTTAAGCATGCTGTGATTCTATGAATGTGCAAAACTTCAAAATACAAACTGTGTGAAGTGTTCTCCGTTCTAGTTTTCATGTTCTCTTTGGTGTCTTTGTTTTCTTAAATGTGATCTGCAATTCTTTCATCTCTTTTATAAACACAAGACTTTCAGTGGTTAAAAAGTCAATTGGAAAGTGTGTGAAAATAACCAGTTACTCTATTATCAATCTCTAGTATGAAGACTTGGGGTAAACTTTGTCATCCAAAGATTATTCTAGCCGCTGTAATACTAGTACAAGGTAGGTTCCTAAGACTTGTCCACCTTTCCTGGAGCATTGTTTTTGTTACCAGTACACAAAGTAGCTCATTGATTGAGGTATTCAGTCAGCCTGATGTTGGTTATTACAGATAATTTATTCTCTAGAATAATAAAATACATTATATTATATATTTTAGAACATCCATAAGTACACATCTGTAACTGCTTTGCTATTTCTTGTATGATTTGAGCAAAAATGAAATGTATCCTTTACTAACTTTCTCTCAAATAGCTCTGTTCTTCCCTTTAGGTTTAGATACTTGTGGAGTTGATGCCGAGATTTGCATTCAGTCTTTGATACCGTTTAAGAAAAATCAGAAGTAGAAAACCTGGTTTTGGAATGGACTAGAAGTCCATTGGTCTCATGTGGTCTTCTGCTAACCTTCTAAATTATTATTTCATTCACTTCTGTTGGACTCGTTCTCTTTGTTGCTAAATGTTTTGCCTAAGTATTAGTTTTTTGTTTTTTTTTTTTAAAAAAAAGATACCAGCTTATGCTTTATGCTGTATATTTCTTTTAGCCTGTAAAAACGTTTTCAGCAGTAAGCTATCCTTTTAAGGAGGAAAGAAAAAGTGGTTGTAGTGTGACAGATGCAGAAATGAGTGAGTTTGTTTTAAATGGTTTAATTAAAAGCATAAATTTTGGGCACATTTGTACTATCTTTTGAGGAAGCAATTTTTGTTATTACCCACCTTTAATATGCATTAATGTACATGAGACTCATTCCAGGCAACTTCCTCAATGTGGAAAGTTGGAGGAAAATGTATTCTGGAAGTGCACCCTTGTGCATATCAGCCATAGGCCAAAGAAGCTCTTGCTGATTGCTGGACCTCCTAGTCCGTGCCCTTTAGCCAGTGTCTTTGGTGCTGCTGGCAGGATATCCTCATTGGCAGCAAGTCAGCCGGCAGCGCAGCGCTGCTGGATGCCAGCCCAGCATCCAGGGGAGGGCAGCTGCGACTAACCACATCCTTCGGCACCTCTCCCTGTGCAGCCGGTGTCTGCTTGCAAAATACTCCGCAGCACATGGTAGGAACATAGCTGCGAGTGTCCTTCTTTTGGCTAAAGTATCTATGGGGAAGAGAACGGAGGCAAAGACACTTTCATTGCCAATAATGCAGGACAGAAGAGAAATTGCAGTGTCATAGCTCTGAAAAGTATGAACCAGTCTCCAGAGCCAGATCCGCCTAATCTCATTCCTTATTGTTGCCCTGCATGAAAAATGGTGAGTTCTAAACAGAGGGCTTTTGAGTCCTATTCTTTGATAGCCTTCCATTAGATGGAAAATATTTCCATGTGACAGTTCAACAAAATTGGTTCTGGTACACATCTGCACCTGTCTGTGTAGTCCACCACCCCTTACCATCCTCCCTTTCCGTACACATATGTTGACATGGAATAGCTGCTGTTTTTCATGTATCAGATATCTAAACCTATTCTCTATTTTCTCTTTTCCTAACATCTTTGCCTGTCATCTTGGAAGTAACTGCTATAGCTGAGAGGGCTGTACTTCTCCTTCATCAAACCAGTAATGATGTTGTGTGTTTTCTATTCCCTGCTGCTTGTCTTTCTCTTCCTTCATACCTTGGTTAACCTTTGAGGCACAAAATCTGTGCTTTTCCTCCTGCTTTCCTAGACCTCAAGTCTGAAATGCTCACCCATGATCAGACAACATTCAGCCTTATTCAGCTGATGGAAGGTAGGATCTGGAATAGACCTTGGCAGATCAACAGCTGTCCTTCAAAAAGGAGTTGAGGAATGGGTTTCTGAATTTGACGAGATTCTGGGGCAAGAGGGACCTTTCCTGAAAGTGGGCAGGAGAGCAGTGAGAGGGCTGCGTTGTACACCCTTGCTCAGAGCTATTGGGATGGTACTAATCCGTTGACTGGGAAGACTGCTTGGAGGAAGGGATGAAGGGAAACCTGCAGCAGGTGCCCCAACTAGTTTAGTGCTGGTCAAAGGAGTAGTTCGTTGTTACCTGAGCAGTATTTGTGGTACATTATAATGCGTTACCTCTAGAGTTATCTGGGGATTGCTGGGGAGCAGTGGAACAGGGCATGTCTGGCAGACAGTCTGTTCTTCAGAGACCCTTTTGCGTTCCAGGGACATACCTGTGGCAGTGTGAGCTTCTCAAGCCATGTTTGCCCTTGAGATCAGGCTACAAAATCAGAACAGGGAATTGCTTTTAGCACAGAAACTCAGAGACAAACTTCTTCCTTTTCTTGTTCTCCTGCCTGTGCTTGCTGAATTGTAGTTTTCTTGTGACTCACACAGAGACTGCTGGAAGACTGTCTTCAGAGTCCTGTCACCTTCCTTCCTTCCTTGTGGCATTAGGGACCTGACCCATTCAGCCTAAGCAGACCTACCCACCCCTGCCCGGGCAGTAATGTTGCAGTTTTGGGCTGGGAGGACCAGGGGAGCTCTCCTGGCTGAAACTAGGAGGGCTGGTCTGAGAGTTGGTTCTGCAGGAATTCCTAGCATGGGCAGCGGGAGCCTCGGCTTCCCTAGCAGGTTCTTCTGTCCTTTTCTTTCTCCCTCCAGGAGCACTGGTGCTGGGGTGCACACGCGGAAGCCAGCAGCCCCTGCTGCGCTGTGCTGCTGCGGCAGGGACAGGCCAGCCAGCCCGCTGCTCCTAGCCTGGAGTGGCGGAGGGAACTCTCGTGAAGGAAGTTTACATGACTTTCTTTAAATTTACTAATTTGGCTCTTTCTGCTTCAAAAAAAAACAAGCAAACAACCTCCCACCAGCTTGTTACTTTGAAACAGTGTGTTGTCTCTTGGCTCTGTGAAGATTGGTTGGGTCTCTCTCATTCCTTTAGCCTTCCTGTGCAGCAGCTGCTTACACAGGTGGCAGGATGTTGTGGAAGGGCAAGCTGTACAGCTTACAGAAAAGGCTCTGATCAGGGACAGTAACTGTTGGTGAGGGAAGAACGTCAGTGTGGAATAAGGTGCTCGCCCACCAGAATGTGTTTGACTGGACAAGGGTGTTCGTATGCTTGTAAAGCAGTTTGCTAGTTTGTGGCAGGATGCTTTTGTTGAGTAGAACAGTTGTGGGCACTGAAAAGCAGAGGCCTTGAGTTTGGGTTCGTGTTAGCAAGAACTCTGGACTCTGTCTGTGTAAATGTGATTTTTGCTTATGCTTCCGAGGAATCAGGCATGCTGATGGTGGCAGCGTGAGGCTGATGGTGTAGGTGACCTGGCAATCCTGGTTTAAGAGCTTGCAAAATTCAGAAGACATTCAGGAGCATCCTCTGAATGTCCCTTTCTTGCCTGGAATATCTTATCTTTCTGATCAGCTGACTAGAGACGATTGACTGAGCCTGCATTTTGCAGATCATCCTGGACCCAGATGAAGTGCATTGCTGGGTCAGTACTTTGATCCAAGTCACTACTGTGAGGGAAAATAGTGAGGGACTTGCTCTGTTGGCTGCTAATGTGCAGAGTTCACCTGAGGTGAAGAGGGTCTTTGCGTGTCCTGCCAAAAGATAATGGGGTTATAAAGGTGCTGTGTTGTGGACTTGATTAGCCTGGTCAGCTGTGGTGTCTGTGTGTTCTTTGATTGTCAACAACTCCCTGTAAATTAAGAGAATGATGAAAATCTTCCAGTTAATATAACTGAAGTCTGCTTATCTCGTGTATCCTATCTGTATATCCTGTTTCCTTCCCCAGGCCTTTCTCTGGAGCTGAGGAATCTTGTGCAAGCATCCTGACCACCCTGGTGGTGGTGCAGGCGTGGATTGTGTGCTTGTGACCCACGCTGTTGCATTAACTATCTCATCTACCAGTAGGTCTACCGTGTCCAACACAATGTCCGTTGATTTGATATCACAGAAGCCAGGGGAAAGCTGGGCTTCAGATAGCCGTGATGGGCATCTACTCTGTATATTTGTGTGTCTGGAACTCAAATTTGGGGATCGAGAGCTGGTGGTTCTAGGTTCTTAGGTTAGTCCTATCTATGAATCTTCATGTCTGCAGTCTTTCATTTGCCCAAAAGTTTGGGGTCAAGCTGGAGAGATTTTGAGCCTGATACCTGCATATGAAAGAGGAAGTGATAAAAACCCTCCTGGGAGAGATAACTTTGTGTTTTGTTCAGATTTGGAAGTAGCACTTGTTTCATCCATTCAGTACTGATTTCCTTGTTCTTGTGTTTTGGGATGAGCAGCTGTTTGCCAGAAGAGTGAGCAGCAGCACACAGTGGCAGGGGTGTCCAATTCACTTACGTAAGTAGTGCTGAGCAGCTGCTGAGTGTGAGCGGGACATTTGGATATTTGCTGGTGTAAGCATAGAGCGTGCAGAAGGCAGATAAAAACACAGAGTACGCAGCCAGCAGGGTGAGGGAGGAGGTCGATCCTCTCTGTTTGGCAGTTGAGACCCATGAAATACTGTGTGCAGGTTTGGGCTGCCATACCAGAAAGACACTGAACTGCATGATGTGTGGGGAAAGACTGGGGAGCTAGGTTTGTTTAGCACTGAGGAGAGAAGAGAAAGCCAAGATGGGATTTAAATGTTGTCTTCCAGTGTTTCGTGGATAGATTTAAAGTAGACTTGAGACACTGTTGAAGTGCTCTGCAAATGGGTGAAATGCTCACAGGTTGCTGAGCAAACAGATGGAAAAAAATTTTCTCAGGGTGTGAGGGTGTGTAGGCACTAGAAGAGGTTGCTCAGATGGGCTGGGGAAGCCCCAACCTTGGAGGTAATCAAAACTTGGCTGCACAGGACACTGAGTGTCATGATTAGACTCTGAAGTTGGGCCTGCTTTGAACGAGGAGTTTGACCAGCTGAGCTGCAGAGGTCCCTTCCAGGCCAAGTTTTTCTGTGTTCCTGGAAGAAGAGAGAATATGCAGGGACCTGGCTGCACATTGGCCTCTGCCTGCTCTGTGATGACACAAAGCTCGGAAGCAGTTTTTTAACCTTCTAGCTGATATGGGATACAGGCAGTACAGAAGATGCTGAAATCTCTAATATTGTAGATACTAATGAGTTCACTTTGACCTCAAGTGCAGAATTTGTTCTCAGATGTTCATAAAAGAAACTATAGGTGTAATGTCTGCATACTTTTTGGTGAATGTGTTTTATAACTGGCTAGTTTCCTGAAATAGAAGTGTAGAACCTTTTTCCTGGAACAACTTTGTGGGTTACAAAAGTGAACACAGGCAGACAATGGTCAGGAAAGTGTTGCAGGAATAATTGGAAAGACAAAATAAGTCATTGATAAAGCTGGGAAAGGGAGCTGTAAAATAAAAAAGTGTCATACAGGGGTTGAGAAGACAGTGTAAGGGAAGGCATTCAGGATGTTTGCAAACTCTTGTGATGATTCAGTACATAATAAGACCGAAGCTTTATTCTGGATGAGTTGCCAATATAAATGGGGACTTGTTGGTAACAGTTGTGAAGATTGCCTTCAATTTTATTAGCCTGGATAAAACACTGATAGTAGAATCAATCACATGAAAACCTTCAAGCTGATTGTAGAAGGGTGTTCCAGCAGGAAATGAGTTTGTTTTTTTAACTTATTCTGATATGAATACTTTTATCAATTAGTTGCAGAGTAATATTTCCTAAATCTATACTGAACAATTATTTTAGCATCTATGAAGACAGTTAAAACAAAACAAGCAAAAACCTTGCCAGCTTTTTTTGCTTGTGAAGTCAGTCCTCGAGTTACAGTAATCACTATCGCACGTATTCCTATATTGCTATTTCTAAGCTAATGAAAACTCCCTTGGTTTCTTTTCTTCTCTGTTTATCCAAGTGACTGAGGACTTTTGAAACTGTGAAGAAATAGTTTGCTGTTAAGAACCATCTCCAGTGGCTAAAGACTGAAGGTCTTATATAAATGGGAAGCATCAGTAAAAATATTTATACCAATTACATTTAGAGCTTTCAATAATAAATACTCCTCTCTAGTAGCAGTCATGGTAGTTTGATTTAATGGACAGTTAATTACTAGAAAGTTGGGTTTTCCTGGAGGTAGAAAAGCTGGCAGATAATGATTTGCAGTCAGATCTAATGGATCTTCTTTGGCAGGTTAAGGTTGACTTTCTTATGAAATTGGTCTCCTGGTCACCTTCTCCAAAACAGGAACCAAATAAATGTACTGAGCTGCCTTTTCTCCTACTAAAACTTTGGTTTTAATGGAAGGTAATATCAAGCTATAATTAGAGGCCTGCAGCTGTTACTTACAACGTGTGGCCCCCCGGCAATGGTGCTTGCATACCTTCCAGTGTTGATTAAAAACCAAGATAACTAGTGGCAGAAATAGTATTAGAAATCACTTTGCACTTTGTAGGTAGAAGGCTATTGAAGAAATATCAAGTTCAAGTCTTAAAGTAGTGGGTTTATGCCTTGGAAGTAGGGGGTTGTTGGTGTAGCATGCATGTGGAGAAAAGAGGGGAGTGGGACTGAGCTGTGGTGGGAATTTGAAATGCCCACCATGGGCTGGGAGAAAAGACAGTCTTGAGAGTTTCCTCAGACACACTTGAGTAAGATTTGTATCATCCTAAAGATGGCTGTTTTCTCTATCCAAAGGTGATTTTATTCTGCATGTATTATACTAGCTAGTGAAAGTAGCTATCTAAAATCTACTGGTGCTTTTGTCTATCTTGGTATTGCTGACCTGAACTGAAGGAATGGTGAATGATGGATTGCCCAAGTTGCCTTTTTGACTCACAAATCAGTGTAGAAACTCTTTAGATTTTCTTTTCTGTTGGCGAGTAGATGTATAACTGAAGGGGTTGTCCTGTCTGAAGGTATTTGTGCCCATTTGGCCTTGTGTTGAAATTTTTGACTTTTTTGTTTGTTTTAAAGGTCTTTGAAAGGGACAGTTTTATGAATCATGCAGAGAAGTTTTGTACTTTAGAAAGATCTTTCCATTAATAATTATGTATTTCAGGAACTTGCAGCTGCACATACTAGATTGGAGTGTAAATTCGGATAACCTTCATTTATCCTGTGAGACCTTATTAAAGCAATATAAATAAGATTATCAGTCGAAGGTAAAAGAGAATTTAAAAAATGTAATGGTCCCACAAACCTAATGTGATTTACTCTGGTTTGACTTGGAACAATCTATCTGCCACATTGGACAAGGATGGGGATGAAATTGGCTATAAAATAGCAATAAAGCAAAAGATTACCTGGATCCTAATCTCAGCTTGCCTAAATGTTAGTAGTCCAAGCAAAAAATATAAAATATGCCTGACTTTACTGCTAGCATCTGAGGGATAAGTAGAGACACAAGTAATGGTATAAATTGTGGAAAAGGACTTATTCCTTCTGTGGCTTTGCTTTCAATAATGCCTGCTGTTATTTCAGTTGAAAAACTCACCCAGACTGTAACAGTGACTGGCTTTGTGCAAGAGTTGACAAATTCTTATGCACTGTTGCAATGTATTGCTGTCATGATATCTATCAATATATTTTATTTTTTTCCTTCTTGTTTTCAGTGAATCTGGGGTTGTACCTAGAGACAGACTTCTGTAGACATGACACATGAAAATAAAGATACTAGACTGCTAGCGTTTGTGTTTTGATTCCTTTCTGTAAGTAGGGAATGCTTGTAAAGATCATTCAAATCCCAAAGGAAAAATCACCCTTCTCAGTCTTACCTTTCCTGTGCTGGATGCTCAAAATGAAAGTTTGTAGCTAATGAGAGAGACTTGGGTAAAAGCAGTGGGGAGTGCAGTGCAGTACCAGCAAAAATGATTTTGGCCATACTTTCTTTGGAAATCAAACTTTTTTGCTTCGAAGCATTGAACAATAATTGGAGGTTCTTGAAGCAGCTGGTGGGGAGTTGGTCATCTCTTGCCCACCCTCTGGGAAGAGCAGTGTCAATAGCTTTGTGCAGCTGCAAGGGCAGCAAATAAGTAGAAGGGGTAGAGAAGAGATGAGAGGGCCCATGAAGAGCAATGACTAAGTTCATAGTTGGGTAAAAGGAAATAGGCCGTAAAAAGGTGGCTCTGGGAGCTTGACTGGGCTCTGCTTTGGGAGCAGCAGGAACTAGCACAGATTTTTTCCCCTTTCTCAGGGTACTTAGAGCCTTGTAGGAGGCAGCTGAATTCCAGCTTCTAGGGGGAACCAGCACATTACAGTTTTGAAGTGGGATTTGTTTGAGGAAAAAAAAAAAAAGAGGCTTTCAGCTTGCCTAAGTTGATGTTACAAATAGGGTTAATATTTATCTAGCTGTTCTTCAACCAGGCGTAATTTTCCCATTTGACCTTGCCCTGGAATTTGAATCTTTCTTCCACATCGGTAGAGTATATTACCAGTAAGCTGAGGGTTAGATGAACGGATGAAATTTGAATTTATAAATACTAATTAAACTGTCAGCATCAGCAATATATCCAAAGATTTTTGAGACCTTTAATTGCATGAGGGGCGGGAGACCTGGAATCATAAACACAGCAAATACGAACTAGCTTTTTTCTGCAAAAAAGAAATTGCTGTTGTCTGCTGAGGGCCAAGAAGTGGGAGTTTTGTTGCTATTGCTCCAGATGGATTTTTGGGAGAAAGTGGATGACTTTGCTCCAAGCTGCCCAGGAGCGTCACGCCAGCGTTCCGCGTGAGAGGGGCTGCAGGCCTCAGCTCTGCGAGGTCACCATGGACACGGCGCTCATGGCTCAGTGCAGCAGAGCACAGGGCCTGATTCCAGGCTCCTTTTCCATATCAGCACGTGCGGGCTCATCGCACTGCTGCGTGTGTCGAGGCAGAGCAGGGCTGGTGTTGGTCTAGCGTTCCCTCCCGAGAGACCGTGTCCGTGGTCTGTCTGTGCTCTCCCCCTGCAGTGCAAAAGGTTTAGTGTAAACAGTTGCAATAAAAGCCTAAATGCAGGTGACTCTCTTCCATGCTGAAGATAGACTTAATCATTTGATTCTTCTAGTTACCCATTTGGAGAGCAGTTTTAGGAGTAGTTGCTGAATATGCTAATTTTATAATACAGAACTTTGTCAGCCACCGTGATCTGAAGCTGGGCAAAGTAAGGGAGTTAGGCTGCTGCAGGCATGACACTCTCCAGCAGCAGTGCGGTCACTCGTGTCGTGCTAGAGCTGCTTTGCGTTGCTTTCTTGCTTTCTCTTCTTAATCGTAGGCAATGTCTGCAAAGGCTTGACCATGTGAAAGCCCCTGCTCTGCTTTCTGTTTGATGAAGGAATGCAGGGAGGTCCTTGGGGTCACTCAAAAGTGAATTGGGGATTTTCAAGCCTGAAATGTACTAAATGGTGGTGTTGATATTTGCTCAGCTGGACAGTTGCAGCTGGCGTTTAATGCCTTATGTGATTTCTCCCTTTGCCGCCCCCTTTGTATATGGTAACGCTCTTAAAAGTGTAAAGATGGGAGTATTTGTGTACACTTGGTAGCTGGACTCTGTATCACATTGGTGTTTCAAGCAGTGTGTGGTCACTGTGTTTTCTGCGCTGGTCCTGTGGTGAGGTGGTGCTTCGCCAATGGGTAAAACAGATTGTGCAACACAGAGTCAAATTGGAGTGTGGATTTTCTAGCACCGAATTAGATGAAATGTTTTGGTGCTCTTTGAGGTGGAAAATTTGATCTCGATTTTCACACTTTCTATTTAAAGAAACACAATTATTTATTCATTTAGTCAGGCTAAGGGTGCAACATGGTAGACAACAAATAAAGCCCCAAGTAATATTTTTCTACTTGATTTTACTGCAAAGTATTCGAAAGAATTAGAGATCAAACCACTATAAAATGAACATGTGCTAAGATTAACTGCATTGTTGGTAAGTACTAAATTACTCTTTTTGAAAAGTGTTTGAGCTTCTCAATAAAGGGGGCTTTTACTTCTTATTAAGAGCCGTAACTGCTCTCTGAGTAGGGCCCAGTGCGTTAGTGCTGTTAGGAGGCAGAGTTCATGTGTTTTGGGACACGTGAGCTGTTTTGAGGTAGCTGAAAACCTGAGATGTAGTCCCACTGGAGAGCGTTAGTAAGGATGATCCGAATAATCCTTAACTGCATTGGTTTGAATAATTTTTACCTGCATTGCCATTTCTCATTTCTTTCATTTCTCAACAGGTTACTGATCCAGAATGGTGTGGTTTGTTTTTTTGTTTTTTTTTCGATAATTGCATTTCTGTGTCCCTGGAACACTGATGTTGTGCCCCTGAAACAACTTAGATGTTGTAAATTAGCCTGCTTCTTTTTTTTTTTTTTTTTTTTAAAAAGGTCTTTTCCTTGCCTTATTTGTTCTGTGTTCCATGTGATGAATTTTATTGCCGTGAAAGATGTGTTTTAATGCCCACTTGTGAACCTGCCAAGCAGCGCTGTGAAGAAATACAGAGTATGAATATTCGTAGTGCTCCATTATGTTTTGTTTTCTGACCAAGTCATTTTGTTTCTCTTTCCATGGAAAATAGAGGTTGTTCTCAAAACAGCTTGCAGTGACTGACTTGTGCAGTGTGCTACCCTTTTAGAGAAGAGCTTTGACTCTTAGGCATTAATCTGGGTTCTTCCTACTGTCTGAATCATTTTGATGCTTTTTATACTTAGAACTCCTCTTAACACCACATTCTTACTAGATCAAGCCATATGCATTCTGATGTAGGAGCTGTTTAGTTTCTATTAATTGAAAATTTTAATGATTAGAGCATTATTCGAGTAGTGTATTATATAGTATAATTCAGTCAATGAGTGAATTCTTTTGGTTGCTAAATATGATGGCAGCTGCTGTCACTGGAAAACCTTTGGACAATGCACCTTGGATCATTCTGGAACAGTTCATGTTATCCCCTGGGTTCTACCTTCTATCAGGTTTTTTAAGGCTAAGAGAGGACCTAGATGAATGTGTGGCGAAGTGCAGCAAATCTGAGTGCTGTGTACTTGGTTCATTCTAGTCTATTATAAATCTTAGTGTTGCCATAGTATCTAGTTAATCTATAGGAAAATGCACACAGATTTTTATCACATACTATATTGAACCAATTTAGAGAAATTGATCTCTTTTTTTTTGCATGTTTTACTTTATATACTTGTTATGTTCAGCATTCATGTCAGTCCAGTTAACTTGCGTCAAATTGATAGTGCTTGGCTTTAAGTGGGGTTTTGGGTATTCCTTTTACATCACATTTCACTGCCCCTCGAGCAGACCCAGAGGTGGGTTTCTCCTTTAGAATAGGCAGCAGTGCCTGTAACAAAAGCAAGTGAGTTAACTGAGGAGACAAAAATGAATTGTGTGAAATGGAGAATATTGACGTACACAAAATGTGACCTTTTCTGATTAATTCTGAGTGTAATCGGGTCTTTAATTTCCTAGTATATTTCCTGTTAAAATCTGTAGTGATTGTTGCTGATTTGTTAATTGTTTGTTATTTGTGTGTGTTTTAGTGCTGAGGGAGGCAGAGGTGTTATGTCAAGTAATATTTTTGTACACTGAATTGTGCAATTAAAATATTAAAAAGCAGCCTTGCGTCCTTGGCCGGGGAGTTTGCAGAGAATTGCTGGGACCATCTGTAGGTGCCGGTGAAGAACTGTGCATGGAGGTTTCCTTCCTGAATAGTACTAACTACCTTTTGAGCATGCAGATGCAGAATGTCAGCTTTAATTAATGACAGTACTGGTGAAGAGATGGCTTTTGATTTAATTGAGTAGGGTATACCCACTAAGCAGAGAAGAACTTGGAAAACTGGTGCCTGCACCTGTACGACTAGGAAGGGTAAGGTATTAATAATGCTTTATATTAATAATGCTCCTTGGGAGCTAGTGCAGATAAGAAAAGACTGTTATCTTAGCTGGGATTTGTCTTTTCCACTGCCTTCATCACGGGTGACATTGTTTTTCCTTTTTTTAAAAAAAGGAAATACAAAATTGCATCTTAGATTAGCCAGGTCAAGCTAAAGTTGCTGACAAATAATGCACGCACATAAACTAGCTGGGCTGACTCAAAAATGAGAGGATCAAAAATGGGCTGGATCTGAGTGAGGATGCCTTGATTTGCATAGGGAAGGGAAAATCTTTCACTTCCTCCTTAAAAATTGATTAATCCTATCTTGAATTCATAATATGAAGTCGACAGTCAAGCTTAAATTTCAGCTAGTGTTAATGGAAAACCGCTTAAGAGACAAAGAAATTCTTGGAACCGGGAGACGCTGCAAGTTAGCGTAGGAACAAAGGGCAGCTCTACTGGAGCCCGAGTGGCAGCGGGGAGGGGAGGGACCCGCGCGCTGAGCGCCGGGGTGACCTGCTCATCCCGGGCTGAAGCCCCTGTAGTGTCTGCGGTGGATCCGACAAGCACAACAGCAGTGAACTTGGAAGCAATCAAATTAAAAGCATAGCCTGCCTTTGCCTTGCTTACAAAATATTTTGAATGGACTAATGTAATGGCTTGCTATATTTGTCTTACAAAGAGGTCAGGATTAGCTCACAAAAAGCTCTTGCCCAGGGGAACTGTTTTCCCAGACAGATCAAAGCAATCAAGTGTTATGTTAGTCTCCCTGATTTCCCTTATTCCCAGATTGGGATGCAAGATCGTCTGTCATCTCCTAACTTGGCTTCTGCCAAACTTGAGTAACGCTCAAGAAGAAAAGCCTGTGTGTTCCTCCCTCTAAGTACTGACTCTTGCCGCGCATGGATGTGCCAAGAAGGGGAATGGCTGCTGTCCTTATGCCACCACGCTGTTATTAGTGCAGGGTGCAGTGTATTAGTGGTAACTAATGCACATTACCAGAAAGTCTTTAAAGGCTCATTGCCTATGAAGGAAAAAAACAGTATTAATCTTACTGC